>LNAC01000137.1:5441205-5573702 GCA_002007465.1 Ailurus styani | reverse complement strand
GGATGCCTTTTATTTCTTTTTGTTGTCTGATTGCTGAGGCTAGGACTTCTAGTACTATGTTGAATAGCAGTGGTGATAGTGGACAGCCTTGCCGTGTTCCTGACTTTAGGGGAAAAGCTCTCAGTTTTTCTCGATTGAGAATGATATTCGCTGTTGCTTTTTCATAGTTGGCTTTGATGATATTGAGGTATGTACCCTCTATGCCTACACTATGAAGAGTTTTGATTAAGAAAGGGTGTGTACTTTGTCAAATGCTTTTTCAGCATCTATTGAGAGGATCATATGGTTCTTGTTCTTTCTTTTATTAATGTCTTGTATCACATTGATAGATTTGCGAATGTTAAACCAACCTTGCATCCCAGGAATAAACCCCACTTGGTCGTGGTGAATAATCCTTTTAATGTGCTGTTGGATCCTAACTACCATTTATTCTTGCTCATGCATCTGAGGGTTACGTAAGTGTTGGCTGATCTAGACCAGTTTGGACTAGGTTCAGCCTCAAGCTACAAGTGGGAACACACCTCCATGTGGTTCTCATCTTCTGTGGACCAGCAGACCAGCAGGCACATGTTCTTCCTGTGGGAATGGCAGAAGGGCACATAGGCCAGGCCTTCTCCTGGCCTTGGCTCATAAATGGTATGTGGGGGAGCCATGCTGTTTACATCCTTGAGCCACAGCAAATCAAATGGTCAAGGCCAACATCAGTAAGTCAGGAAAATGTGCACTGTCGCTAATTAGAGAGTAAAGACTGAATATTTGCTACATAATTCAAATGTTGACACTCCCTGAATATGTTTAATTATCTGCCAAATGAAGATAATATTAGCACTTAATTCATGGAGTTGTTGGATTATTTGTCTTCATTAAAAAATTCAGAAGTTTTCACATAAAAACTTTTTTCATTAAAAAGACTTTTAATGAAAAGATTTTCTCATTAAATTTTTTTAAAACTCCAGAATACTGGGATTTTTTCATTAAAATTTTTTAAAACTCCAGAATAATGGGTCCACAGTTCCACTTGGCAATCACTGGCTGGAGATTAAGTACGTTTTGCCCAATTTTGGAAGAATATGGCAGATTCCCCATTTGGCCCCAAAATTCATATACTTAAACTGCCTATTCAACATCTATAAGCCTCTGGGCTTGTGGCCCCTGCTGTACACCAACCAGGAGGTATATGGAGTAGGGCTACATAAAGCCCCCTCTAGCATGTTTCCCTCAAGAACCTCATAGATGAACTTAACACTGTGAGGCCAGAGCAAAGGACACAAATGAAGTTCAGCAGTGACTTCTCTATGGACGTCCTCCAGCTGGGCTCCCAACTTACACGTTTGGAAGGATATTTTATAAGCCCTGGGATCCAATAAATCTTTAGTGTCCAATTATCAAAATTCCATTAAAAATTTCAAAGCACAGAGGTTCTCGGGAAACTGTAGGTAAATGTTGTGCACCATGGCTTTCTCTTCCCAAAATGGATTTCTGGCATTGTGACCTAAAAGGCAGGTAACAAGCTGAAGGTTGAAACTCTGATAGTCAAAACGTAGCTACATATTAGAAAAATCAACAGACAAAAGGATTTGGGGGACTTCACTCCTACTGAATCTCTTAAGATGCCATACTGAAAACGTGACTTACTTTTTCCTGTTGACTCTGATGAGCAGATAATTTTAATAACTACAGATGCGGGTCAACCCAGGAAATGCTGTGATGCAGAAAAGGGCTCAGAGAAAAAAACAAAAGGCTTCTCCTCTCTGCTGAGAATATCACGGACAGGCACTCTTTGGTCTGCCTTACAGCACAGGTCCCCAATCAAATTTTTGATCTTGAAGAGAGAGCAGGTAAACAGAATTTGCATAGGACTTTGAGTCAAATGTCCTCCTTTGCGATTGCCTAGGTAGATTTCTCAAAGAATAAATAAAAACTAAGTGACTAATTTTCAAACTGTCTTTCCCTGTTGTGAGCATTATCCAAAGGAAGCTATGTTGTGAGATGTGTCAACTAAATAGTAGTGAATTACACATGATAAGATCACGGGCTGTGGCATAGTATGCTCTTCATGCATTTGTTAAAACTTTATGCCTAGATACTCATCTGCTGGTCATGAATCCATGAATCTGTGATTGTGCGAGTATTTGAATGTCTTAGGATTTGCATTTCTCACGGGAAAGGCAGCGTTCAAATTTTATTTTCATAATCTAACACTTATGGGCAAGTTATGTGGCAATGACTTCAACTCTGAAAAGTCAGTATTACTTCATAAAAGTAGTATCAAATGTTATTTTAATAACATAGATTCTCAGTCCCTTATCTGCAATTCCAAAACTTTTCTAAAAGGTTTCAAAAAATCAAATTTTTTCCTTAACTTCCTTGGTAGCAAAGCCTGACCTAAACTGACCTGCTTTTGTGAAAAAACTTGACCTGAACTAATGTGATACTATTTATAGTCTCTACATCTCTCACTGAGTATAAATATTCACATATTTCACTGAAGAATTACTAAAGTGTTTGATTACAGAGTGTTTTCTTCAGACCCCGAGGGGGTGTTATATGCAGTATATATATATTGTATTACCTTTTTACCATCTGAAAAGTTCTAAATTCCTCAATACATCTGGCTCCAGTGGGTTCATATGAGATTAAGAACCTGGATTATTGAAATACCTTTTAATTTTACTTTCATAAAGTGACGTCGAACAAGACAGTTTGACTGCTTATATAATCATGAACATTACCTGGCACCTGCCCTTCTCAGTGATAAAGAGGTAAATCAATTCATTTTCAAGGTCAATAAACCTTAATTGAGTACCTACTATGTGTAAGGACCTTTGGTCCTTAAACTATGCTATTAGAAATGAGAAGACTGAGGTTCAGTGATGTTCTGTCACTTACTCTGGGTCACACAGCTGCTAAGGGGTGTTTGAAGCTAGATTTCAAACCTAATTCACCTAGTGATAATTTTCAAGATCTTTGAGGATTTGGGCCATTAATCAGATAACGGTCACAAAACCCAGAAATGCCAGAGGCAGGGGCACGTGAACTTCTGTGTTCTGCCTTTACTTACTCTCTATCTAATCATGTGCCTTCTACCTTAACAAATTACCCATGGACATCCTCCATCTAAATATCATCTAGTTTCCAACCTTCCACTCTCCATACCCCTGATCAAAGATTTAAGAGAATAATAATACACTGACTTTGATGAAAATCCAAGAACCTCAATAAACTTGTGCACTGTCATCAGCCACTTTGTCTTCTTCTCACTTTAAGGGAAGAAAATTTAAAATTCGAATGATAAACCTATATAGATGTACTTAGAGGTGGCGATAAACCTGGATCATAACCCACTGAGCTGCAAAACACATTCCCTTAACCCACTGCTCTCACTCCGATTAACCCATCACTATTTGAAAAATTTATATGTCAGTCAATTCTGATAGGACCTCTCTGTGGGTACTATAGACTGAATTCTATCCCTCCAAAATTCATATGCTGAAACCCTAACTTCCAATATTTGGTATCTGAAAACGGTACCTTTGGGAGATAATCAGGTTTAGATGAGATCATGAGAGTGAAGCCTTCATGATGGTAGTAGTGTCCTTAAGAGACAACAGACAGCTTGCTGGCTTCCTCTCTCCACCATGTAAGGACACAGTGAGAAGGTGCCCATCTATAAGCCAGGAAGAAAGCTCTCACCAGAACCCAACCATGCTGACATCCTGATGATCACAGACTTCCGGCTTCTAGAACCATGAGAAAATAAATTTCTACTATTTAAGACACCCAATCTCAGTTTGTTATGACAGCCCAAGCAATGAAGACATTCAGGATGTCAAAAGACTAAAATATGCTCGTTTCATCGGAATTCCTTAGATACCCACAAATATTAAAAAACAGCACATGGGTATATGGCTCTCTAAAATAAAAACAATGATTAAAATAGCAATAGTCATCGAGGGCCTACAATATACCACGTTAGTCACATTATCTCCCATTTCCACCATAACCACGTGTTTTGTTCTTGCCATGAGTCCAGAGGCTTAGAAAAACTGTCCAACAGTGATAGCAAGCCAGTGGTAGAGTGGGGATTCAAACCCACCTATGTTTGAATTCAAAGCCCATGTTCTCTACTCCTATCAATTTCACCTTTCTATAAACACACACACACACACACACACACACACACACACACACACACACACAAAATTAGGCTTTAACAGAAGTCAGAGGCAACCTTTACTTTAAGCACAAAGTTGCTTAACTGACATTATAAAGAATTCTACTCAGACCAAATATCTACATCATTCATACCTGAAATTCCGTTAATATTGGTTCACTTCTTTATATTGAGTGTTGTCAGTTCCTAACTTATAACTTGCAAAAACTCACCGAGGAATAGTAAGTGAACCTCCACATCCTTTGGATCCAATGCGTTTGTCTGTTCTGTTCAACTAACAAACATTAAACACCTGTTATATACAAGGGGTTGGGCTCAACTTGCCAGGAATGCAGAGGTATATCAGACCTTTTCTACAGTCCCTCACAATATACAGCTATCAGCTAACAAGAGGAGGGATGTGGCATTTGTAATGTTGAGATGTACAAAGCACTTTCAAGTAAATTACACTTAAAAAAAAAAGGTCGCACAGACAAGTGGTTAAGAAAATGTCCCCATCAATCTTAGGACCCTTACAAATACAAACACATACACGTTAGGTTTTCATTATTTGAGTCTGTTGTTAGATACATGTTGTACTTTGGAAAAAAAGTTAAAAATGCAAAAAAAAAAAAGAAACACAAAAAGCTAGTGAGCTGGGGGAAAAAACTGGTTAACTGAATCTGAATCTGAATCAAATCTAAATGTCTTTCAGTTTATCTTGCTGATTTCAACACAAAATCTTTCTAATTTACTCTGTCCAGTACATAGCAAGAAAACAGAACTTTGTATTTCCCCCTCTTCATGAATTTATTCACTTAATTCTGTATTCTATAGACCTTTCAGAACACCCAGTATGTGTAAAGGCCTGAATTAGAAGTTTAGTAGTATTCAAGGATTATTCAAATAAATCACCAGATTTACAGACAATGTGCTATGAGGTTATACAACAGAGGGTAGAGCCCTATTTAGCTAGAGTGTGATGAAGCTATTCCCCCTGCCTGCCTGCGATGGACCCCAGACCCTGCTGGCAGCCGGGCGACCCCACCCCGCGGCATGTCAACACACAACCACGGACAGCCACGCGCCCAGCATGTGAGCAGAACACGCTATCACACCGCCGCGCTCCTGCTCACATCCTAAAGTCATCTGGGGCAACAGGCTGAGGAGTGTGATAAGTCAAACCCGTCCAGATGACAACGGAAGAAATGTCCTTGGTGCACCGTTAAGACAATGTTTCCTCTGGGGGAGGAGGAAGCGGAGATGGTTGCAGGCTGATGCGAACAGGGAAGTTTTTCCATTTCAAACCAGAGACTCGCGTTTATTTAGACATCCGCTTCCCGGAGAGAAGAGCACTGCTAGGGGTTAGCTTTCCTCTCTCGCGAGCGCTATTCTCCTGGCGCTTATTACAAGTCAAGTAGCAATATAGCACTGTCCGCAAGGAGAAATAGTCTCTCATTTTGACTGTCATGTCAGGGAGACGGCAGAGGAAGGAGGCTATTTGTTCATGCTGTGAATGTCTTCTCGCTTCCTCCATGGCCAAGAAAAAAAAAAGAGTAAGGCCCATGGCACTTCCAAGTGCTGGGCGCAGCTGGTGAAGGGAGGCAGTGTTTTCTGGAGAAGCAGCCCACTACCTAGCAATTAATTTCTAAATCCATCATTTCATTATTAGTCCAAAAGAACACTGAAAATGAATAGCACTGCCCCATTTACATATTTAATCGGATTAGACTGCTGACTTTCAGGTCCTGGCAATTAACTGGTCTCCATGTCCCTTTTTCAATACTTAAATGATTAATCTCTCATATTTGGGTGCCTATGTTCATTCCCTGGTATTTTATGTTGGAAAATAAATTGTTCTATTTCAGCATCATTATATGGCTAAGTGATTGCAGACGACTTAACCTCTTGCTGTCCTAAATAATAGTGACTTCACAAAGAAGCTGTGTAAGATCCTAGCTAATGAGGTATGTGTATGTAACTACAAACCTCCTATTTTCCTTTAAAATATGAAATCGATTAAGTGAAATCAAATGAGCCTGTTCCCTTTAGAGTTATGTAAAGTAAACAAAGAAGGTATTCTTCCAATTGAATACAACATTTGATCATTTGTACACTAAGGAAAACCAGCGTTTCCCACAACCACCAGATGAGGTTCTATATTTCCTGATATGGTCTAAAAGGAGGTACAAGTTTAAACCTGGCCAAGCTAAGTTAGAGATGCAAAACAACACTGGCAATAAAGCAAAGCAGGCCTAATATAATCTCTATGTAAAATATCCCCTTGCTGTTGGCAAAGGCCTCCACAAAGTCTCCAAACCTTTCTGGAATGATCCCAAGCCAATTCACCTTTAATAATACACATCAGGTCACCCAAAACCCAGAAGGGACCAGGAATGTACACAACAATAGTGAGTTCCGTTAATGATGGGACTGACAAATTACAAAACACAGAAAAACAGTCTAGAATTGCAATTTAAAAGAAGAGTGTCTGGAGTCAGAGAGAGCTGGCTGTGTGTCCCAGGTGTGTCACTTAATGTCCACACAACTGACTTCAAGCAGGGTACTAACCTTCCTTAAATCACAGGTGCCTCATCTTCTAAAATGGGCTTAATAACAGCACCGATTTCAGAAGGTATGGTCTGAAGGGATTCAATGGCATAATGCAACTAAGGAATTTAGCCCAGTGCTTGGTACATAAAAAGAGCAAAAGTAATGTTAGTTTTTATTTTAATACCTCATTGTTAAGCAATGTAGCCCACTGTCCTGAGGCCCAAAATAATTGTGGCCTTTATTAGATTTCAGAATTTCTAAACCCACAGGGTGCCTGGGTGGCAGTGAGTTATGCATCCAACTCTTGGGTTCAGCTGAGGTCATGATCTCAGGGTCATGAGATCAAGCCTTGAGTCAGGCTCCACACTCAGCACGGAGTCTGCTTAAGTTTCTCTCTCTGTCTCCCTCTGCCCCTCCCTCCCATGCTCTCTCTCTCTCTCTCTCTCAAATTAATGAATTTTTTTTCAAAAATAAATTTTAAAATATTTCCAAACCCTATTAAAAACTCAGAAGACAGGGTGAGTAACAATGGTAGCAGCTCACTGTTGAAAATCCATGCCATCTGGAACTCGGTTGACTTCTCTCATCAGTCACATTAGCTAAGCCCCGCCGTCAGGATGGCCGAGCGGTCTAAGGCGCTGCGTTCAGTCACATTATCTGGTGCCCACATTCCAAAGAATCAATGCTGCCCCCCAAGTCATTCTTACTCTTGCCCACTCCTAGAAGGGCAGGATTTTGAACAAGTGCATCTGATGGGGTAAACAAGACCAGAACTTGGGGGAACTGTCATGATTCTCCAGAATACCACGGATCTACCTGGAGTCAAGAGGGACTACTTTAGCAGACAATAGCCACATGTAAGTTTCCAACTGTATTCCTTCCACTTAACAAACGTGTAAAGGTTTCCGTTATGCCAGGAGCTGGAGTTTTATTCTCTTCTTTCTGAAGCTCCAAAAAGTTCAACCCCATACTGATCAAGCAGAAGAAATTATTTGGATACTTCTCAAAATCCCGAGTGCCCGGTTTCCATTGCCCTCGGCAGCTGGAACAAATTAGAGCCGGGACACAGGCTTTGAAGGAAGGTTTTAGAAGCTCAAAACAAAACAAAGAAAAAAGAAAACCTATTTTTAAAGAAAATTATCTTGACTTTTCTGATGTTTAAAGCAATTTGTGCTTCTGTTTAAATTTTTCAGAGAATAAAAAAGGCAAAAGAAATAAAAATCTCCCATTGACACCCTCCACCCAGAGATTATGACTGATATATGTGCTATAGATTTTTCTACACAAATGTATATGTATAACTATATATACATATGTATGCATAACTATAAACATACATGCAAAAGATAAACATACTGCTTTGCAACCCGATTTCTTCATTAAGTACATAATGTATGTTTCCACATTAATAAATAGGGATTTAAATTTGCCATATCATTTTTAATGGTCCCATTGTCTTCCGCTGTATGAAGGTGATGTATTGTATTTTACCAAACCCTCTTACTAATTGATTCTCTTTCTGCTCTTTTTTTTTAATTATTATTATTATTTACTTACGCAACAGCTAGGTATAGGCACCTGCCATATGCCTGAACTCTTTCAAAGACTGGAGTTACAGCCATGAATAAGGTAAAATTTCTGTCCTTGTCAACCTTACAATCTAGAGAGGAAGGGAATTAATAAAATAAAGCAGAATAAGGGGATAGAGAAGGACAAAAGGTGACTATATTTGATAGGAGATACATAACTATTTAATTGTATAAAATACAATACTGCTTTGCATATGTCCTATTATAAAAATTTGACAGTCTTAATTTTATTATTAAGTTACTGTTAATTTCCTACTGTCCGATAACCTAGACAGGATGGTCCTGACATTTATAAAATGCCTTCAAGTGGGCTCTCATTGCTCGTGACCTAGAAACCTCTCTGGATCAGGTAAAAGTAAGGGAAAATGAGTTTTGAGTTTTCCTCAACCCCTGGCTCTTCGCTGCCCACAATGAATGTCAGTCTTTGAACCAGCAGCCAGAGGCATCCCCCCTCTTTCTAGATGGAAGCTCAGGGTGTTTTCATGGGCATTTTTCTCTGTTCAAACTAAAAGGCTACATAAGGAGCTAACAACCTGCATCTTACCGAACCTATGCTACTATTAATGAGTTGTGGGGGTGGTTGTGGGTAATACAGCCACCCATCCACTGTCCTTGTCAAATATTTGCCTTTCGTTTCTTACTAGCAGAGTATGCTAGAGTACTAACTCTATTCTTTATCAACCCAGGCAGGTTTTGGAAAAAAAAACAAGCAGCTGAGGATTTTGTGTGTTGTCAGAATCTACAGTGAATGCAAAGATGAGCAGTGATGTTGGAGATCAGTGAGGATGTGAAGAAGAAATATCTTCTCTGTTAGCTGGGATCTAACAGTTCTATAATAAACTGTCACTGCTTGCTGCTTCAAAGGGCCATCAAACAGCAGAAAGGGCAGAGAGACCTTTAACCAGTGCCGGAAAACCTGAGCACCTGTGATGTGACCAAACGGGCTAACATTCACTTGAGTGTCGTCTGTGTGGTAGGCAGTGGTCCAAGTGCCTTATGGGTAGCAGCACATAATACCACTTGGACGTAGGCACCCTTATTATTCTCTTTTTAGAGAGAAGGAAACTAAGACTCTAAGAAGTTGAGGATTTTGCTCACGTGGTAGGACCAGTCATGGATTCAGGCAGTCCGGCTCCATGGCAGGGGCTCTGAGGCGTACGGCACACATTCACAGTTGTGTGTGCACACACCTACCCCATTCCCCACATACATACCCCTCGTCATCTATGCTTATTCTAAGACCACACCACATACACACACACCTCTCACCCCACAGGCACACACCAACCACACATATCCCACTGACCATACACACATCCCACACCCTCCCCACCTGCCACATACACACGCCTTCCATGTACACACACACACCCCACACATTACATGCATCACACACACATACAGCATGAACGCACCACACACATGTCCATCCCCACACATTTATACACACAAACACACCCATACCATATACACCATATACCCACCACGCACCATTCACATCATATACCACACACATATGAACCACATACACACACACCACCCAGTCACACCTACGTTCCCTATGCATCCCCAAACTGAGCTGATAAGTGAAGAGTCAACATCAAGAATAAACTGTTTATATGAGACTATCAAGACACGTGAAGGTCCATTTCTTCTCCCGTGGAGTGAAGGTGCTAGCACATGTGCCCCACAAGGTAGGTTTGGGAAATATCTGTGATATATGAGAAAAGGTTTGGTGATGTGTCAAGGGAGCTCTACAAGGGCACTATTCGGCTGCTGTGGAGCTCAGATGAGATCTGGGTTCAGGAGAATCGGGTGCAATCACACACTCCCATTCTGGAAACTATGAGCTCACAGCATGTCTGCAGAGCCGCTTCCCTGGGACTAGAAATGGGGTCCTCACTCTTCAGCCTGCCATTCAAAGCCTTCAGCTCTTCCACATCCCTGGGACTTGCCCTGACAGACACCCTCATCAGGCATACTAAAGGATATTTGCTCGCTCCCTTGTGTACTCATGCTCCTGCCTGACATTACATCCCTCTTATTTTTCCCTACTTGAACCCAAACCACCCACCTTGGCCAGCTTAGCCCTTACAATACCAGAAAGGTCCCTTGAACGCTGCACCTCCTACCAGCCTCTCTATCCTTTAAACTTCTACAGCTTGTGTCATCTGTACCACCTGCTTGGAATTTTGATACGTGTTGTACCACATTGTTAGCTATGTCAAAAGATTTTCAAAATGCTGTATTATATTCTAGTTGCCCGGAGACCCACCACCCACTTATTATTCAGTGGCTGTCATTGCTTTAGAAGGATAGCAAAACAGCATTTATTGGCTTTGAGGTTCAAAATAGGATTTTGAAACTTGGAAATAAATGGAATCTTAAAAGAAAAGTGCTTCTGATTTGTGAGAAACCAGATTTTTGAGAAAGAAAAGGTTTGTTAAATTCTAAAAGCTTGCCTTCAGCTATTAAAAACTAAGACCCAGGAGATACATAAAGTCAATTTGATAAACACAGTTTTAGAATGAATGCATAAATGTTTTAGTTTTAGGATGAATGTATAGGATGTTTCCCATCCCAAACAAGGTAAAATGCAATGGCTGCGAAAGGAGAGCAAACTGGAGAGAAGTGGTAGTTTGAACAGCAGGATGGTGTTACTACACCCTGCAATCTCAGGCTGGGTCTTTGCAGACCCAGAGAAGCTGGGGGGCTAGATAGCAGCTGTGCCCCACTTTCCAGAGGCAGAAACCTTACAGATGTCCCTAAATAGCAGAAGGTATGAGAGGCTTAAAATCAAAATGGTAGTGCCATGAGGAGGATTAGGGTCTTCTCCACAAGTCTACCAAGGTGTAAGGAGGTCACGGAGAGTGTGTGCTAGTCAATATTTAACAGCTAGCTCTCTTGAAAATAAAAATCTCTTTTTTTAGTGTAAAGTAGACAGAATAATGATCCCTCCCAGATGTCCGTGTCCTAATCCCCAGAAGCTGTGAAGACGTGACCTCAGATGGCAAAAGGAACTCGGCAGATGGAATTCAGCCAAGGACTTCAAGATCGTCCTGGATGATCCAGATGAGAGAAAGAGAGAGAGGTCAAAGCAGAGAAGAAAAGTGTGTTGTTTTAAGCCATCATGCTTGCAGTAATTTGTTATAGAATCAATAGGAAACCAAAACATGGAGCTTTAAAGTGGTATAAAGACTCCCCAAGGCTAATTTCAAGCTACCGAGGTTGATGTCATTGAACACAAGATGGGAGGATTCACGCAGGCAGTCCTCGTCAGCTGGAATATGCTGACTCCAGCACACCACCTGCACATGAGAAAGTATGTGAATTTCCCATGTCTCGAGGTGTCCAGGAGGTGCAGAATGGACGAGCAAACCCGATAGGACCCTACAGTCACGATGAGGGAGAGCGCCAGCAAATACAGCATGGAGCCCCCAAGACAGGAACGATGCAGAGGCTTACGGGCTAATGTCCCAAGGCCAGGTACCTAAGCCATAGCCTGCCGGATGGAAGACAGAGGATGGCCACAGCCCAGATGGTTCCAACTTCATCTCCCATGAGGAGATGGAAAGAGGAAGAGCCTCTTTCTGAGGGAGAAAAAGAGAGTAAGCAAAAACACTGAAATGAATTATTTTCAGGCCTAAATTGACCAAATTTAAATCCTGATTTGACCGACATTACTTGGTTTCCTCAAAGCGATTCAACGGCTTCCTAATTCCAAAGAGAATGGAGGTGGATTCAAAATAGAAATTAGCTTTGGTTTTCTGGTTTGAAAAATGGATACCCCCCAATTCAAATTATTTCTTCCAAATAATGTATAAACGCCTTAGGAAAATGCAGCATGTCCTCTAACCACCCAGCACTGAATCTTAAAAGGCATTGCCATGTTGCCTACAGGAAGCATAACAGGATCAAGTGCATGGCTATTTCAGCGGGGATCTCCACCTTGGATGCACACAGCTCCCATGGAGAGCTTTCCAGTGTACTGAGACCCAGGGGATTCTGATTTAAGTCATCTAGTGTGCAACCTGGGCCCTGGGGTTTCTAGAAGTTCCAATGTGTGGCCATAGTTGGAAATCTACTGCTCAAACATCCTACACTCCTCCTGAAGACAGTTTTGGAATCAAATTAATCCAGGTTTAGATACTGATTCTACATATGTGATTCTACAAAATGAACCTGCATAAACAACTGCATTGTTCAGTTTCCTCACCTGTAAATGGACTAATGATATTTAAGTAGAGGGTACTGAAAAGACACTGTTCATACAGAGCCTGGCACATGGTGCAAATTCATTTGTGCTAGGTGATAGCTACCATCCTATAATATTTTGTTAAAGACTGCATGTGAATCCTCTTTCTGCAGTCACTGGATAGTCTGCTTATATAGACTCAATGGAGTTTTCCCATGAACCTAGGATAAAAATATTAAAGCACTAATCTTTCATCTTATATAATTATCCCATTTGGAAAATAAAAAGTACAAATGGAACTCCATGGCTTGCTCGCGTATCAAAAGGAGAGCACCTTCTGCATAGAAAACCATGTCAAAAAGCCCAAGCCTCATCCTCATTATGGACCAAACGAGGTTTTTCTGAGGTAGAGGTGATAATATGTTCTCAGGCTTCTGAATATCAAACATATGAGGGCACTTAGGGACCTCCCAAACATATATTTCAAGAATAAAAATCTTTTCATCTTCAAAGAATCCACTTACTATTCAACAAAGGTGATTACAAAATAAGACAAATGGAATTATTCTGCCTCAGAGGTGCTGTATAAAAAAATATACATGTATATACAAAAGTAGTTGAGAAAGATCAGAAGTTTGTATAACTGAAAGAAGATATAGTACAAAAGGTATAAATGAAGTCTCCAGAGATGATCCCTGCTACCATTTCTCATTAATAAAAGCTATGAATATGGTAGAGGAAAGATTAAAGGGGCAAGTCTACAAAACAGGGCAATGGTTAAAAGCAAAAGCTCTAGAATCAAATCCTCTAGTTCTAACCTAATTCTGTCCCTTACTTAACCTCTGTGTGCCTTGGTTTTCTCATGGATAAAATCAAGATAGTGATAGTGCCTATATCAAGTGGCTGTTGGGAGGATCCGAAAGGTACTGGAATGCTCAGTGCAGTATTGGGTACACAGCAAATTACCAAAAAGCATTAACTCACTATGGTTACTAAAAATATTCATAAAGAATACACTAGAACTGTGCAGTCCAATGAATTATCCCATAGCCACATGTGGCTATTTAAATTAAATATAGATCAAGAGAAACTAAATAGAATTAAAAATACAGTTGCTCAGTTTCACTAGCTGTATTTTAAGTCCTCAGTAGACACTGTGGCTAATGATCACCGTAATGGCAAATGAACATTTCCATCACTACGTATATTAAAGTCTCTACTCAAGTGACAAACAGCAAGCTCTGAAGCCTCTTTCATTTGGTTGAAGGTGAAGGAGAAGCCTCTTCCTTTCCTCCCCCCTGAGTAGGGAAACACACAAGGCAGTGATATTCCTCCCCAAGAAACCTTTTCTCCCATCCAAGTACTAACCAGGCCCAACCCTGCTTAGCTTCTGAGATCAGACGAGATCGGGCGCGTTCAGGGTGGTATGGCCGTAGACCCAAGAAACCTTGTCAAGGCCACATCCCCTCAATCTTAAATATGCTCTCCAGAGGGATGCTGCTGCTGCTCAATGAATCTGTTTTACAATCGCCAAGCAAGGTCCTGCCTGGTGGTCTTGCATTCGACCTTGGATATAGAGACACTTTGCGACTAGGACATCATTGGCAGGATTCAGGCCCTCTGCCAGAATTTGTATTTTATCAGCTGTCCCTCCTGCTGTATCAATGTGTGTCCTACTTTCAGTCTCCCTAAAATTTCTCACTAGTTCTGACTTTAGTTTCTTGTGAACTAGAAAACCAGATAACCAAACTTATTATATAAGAGTAAAACTCTAGATGGGCGCCTGGGTGGCTCAGTGGGTTAAAGCCTCTGCCTTCGGCTCAGGTCATGATCTCAGGGTCCTGGGATCAAGCCCCGCATCGGGCTCCCTGCTCAGCGGGGAGCCTGCTTCCTCCTCTCTCTCTGCCTGCCTCTATGCCTAGTTGTGATCTGATCTCTCTGTGTCAAATAAATAAATAAAAAATCTTAAAGAGTAAAACTCTAGAAAGGGCTTTTCGTCTTTTGCAAGGATGTCAATGCAAAAACGCTTAAAGACTTCTGTTGTTTGCTTGTTTGTTTTCCTCCCTTTCTGGCCCCTGCCTGTACACTGGCGAGCTGAGAGCCCCACGTAACCAGCTACTGGGCAAGGCTTTATTTGAAATATCAGAGGGCAATAAGGATATATGAACTGATTCTCTGGGAAAGACTGTAAGAAATAGAGAAAATAATAGAAGGGGTATAAAGAAATATCTCCAACTAGCAAATCTGTGAGGAGTGCAAATTTAGACAAATAGCCAATTCTATTCGGTCATGAGAAAATGATATCAAATCATTCATGGACAAGCAAAATCCATTCTTCTACTATAAAGCGCAAAAAAAATCCACTTTAGAGACTCAGGTCAGTATATTTAATCATGTATGCATTTTAACGTGTAAGCGAATACTTTTTAACCTGTAAACACACAGGCCAGGGAAGGGAAAAAGATGAAATCACCTAAATGGGCATAATTTGTGTGAACTTAAGTGTATTTACTGCTAAACTGATTTGTCTATAGGAGTGCATGAGAGATCAACTAAATCAAGCCAGGTAGGGATACATCAGCTGATTCTGAGTTGTCAGGGATACTGCCTCACTCACTATACATATGCTAGTGGCACAAAGAACTACTATTCCATTATAGCAATAATGTAGTCCATGAGTGCCCATAAAGCAGAAGGACTTAGAATCAGATTACCGGGACTGAAATCCCAGCCTCAACAGTCATTTCTTTCCTTCCTTCCTCCCTTCCTTCCTTCCTTTTTTCCTCCCTCTCTCCCTCCCTCTCTCCCTTCCTTCTGCTCTCTTTTTCTTTTTTTAGATTTATTTATTTATTTAAAAGAGAGGCAGAGAGCATGGGTGCATGAACAGGGGGAGGGGAAGAGGAAAAGGGAAAATCCTCAAGTTGACTCCCCACTGACCCCATGTGAGGCTCAATCCCAGGACCCTGAGATCATGACCTGAGCTGAGAGCAAGAGCTGGATGCTTAACTCACTGAGCAACCCAGACGCCCCTCAACAATCATTTTCAATTCAACTTCTAGGCAAGTGCCAAAACTCACCAAGCGCCTACATTTTCTAATCTATAAAATGGAATTACTAATAGTCCTTGCCTCATAGAAGTTTCATTTATAACAGTTTCATTGATCTATAATTCATATACTATAAAACCTACCGTTTTAATTGTAAAATGTAGTGGTTTTTAGCATAGCCACAGATTACACCACCATCACCACTATCTAATTCTAGAAGATTTTCATCACACACAGAAGAAAGAAATCACTAGCAGTCACTTTGCTTTCTTCCCCCTGCCCCCATAGTGGTAACTACTAATCTAATTTTATATTTATGGATTTGCCTATTCAGGACATTTCGTATAAACAGAATCATACAAGATGTAGTTTTGTGGCTAATTTCCTTCACTTAACATAATGTTCTCAAGGTTCATCGATGTTGTAGCATGTATCGGTACTTCATTCCAGGATGCCTGGGTGGCTCAATCAGTTAAGTGTTAGACTCTTGATTTCAGCTCAGGTCATGATCTCAGGGTTGTGAGATCCAACCCCAGTGGGACCCTGTGCTCAGTGGAAAATCTTCTCTCCCTCTCCACCTGTCCCACCCCCACCCCATGCATGAGTATGCACACTCTTTCTCTAAAATAAATGAATAAATCTTTTTAAAAATACTTCATTCCTTTTTATTACAAAATAATACTCCATTATATAGATTATTACATGTTATTCATCTATTTATCTGTTGATGAACATTTGGGTTGTTTCTACACATTGGCTATTCTGAATAATGTTACGATGAACACTTGATACAAGTTTTTGTGTGGACAGAAATTTTCACTTCTTTTGAGTATTTACATAGAAGTGGAATTTCTGAGGCATATGGTTCTGGTTTGTATTTCCCTAAAGACTAATGATGCTAAGCATCTTTTCATGTGCTTATTAGCCACTCATATATATTCTTCAGAGAAATGTTTATTCAAATCCTCTGCTCATTTTTTTAAATTACGTTGTCTTTTAATTGTTGAGTTGTAAGATTTTTCTTGTATATTCTTTTCTTTCAAGATTTTATTTATTTGATAGAGAGAGAAAGAACAGCAGGCAGAGCACCAGAGAAGTAGACTTCCCGCTGAGCAGGGAGCTCGATGCAGGGCTCAATCCCAGGACCCTGAGATCATGTCCTGAGCCGAAGGCAGACACGTGGCCAACTGAGCCACCCAGGTGCCCCTTGATTTTTTCATATATTATTAATATAAGTCTCACATCAGATATATGGCTTGCAAATATTTTTTCTGATTATTCTACTTTTCACTTTCTGATGGCGACCTTTGAAGCACAAAGTTTTTCATTTTCATGATTTTCATTTTATCTCTTTTGTTGCTGTTGCTTTTGGTTTTGGTATCACATTTGAAAAATCATTGTCTAACCCAAGGTCACGAAGATTTACTCCTATGTTTTCTCCTAAGAGCGTCATAGTTGTAGCTCTTACATTTAGGCCTATGATCCATTTTGACTTCATTTTTGTATGTAGTGTGGGGTGGAGATTCAAATTTATTCATTTGTATGTGGACATCCACTTGTCCTGGCATAAATTGTCAGAAAGACTATTATTTCCCCCAAATGAATTATCTTGACACTCTTGAAAATCAATTGACCATAAATATAAGAATTAATTTCTGGATTCTCAGCTCTATCCCATTGCTATCTATGTCAACCCTTATAGCCAGCGCCACATTGTCAAGTAATTACTGTAGCTTGGTAGTAAGTGTTGAGATTGGGGAGCGCGAGTCCTCTTTGTTCTTCTTCAAGACTGTTTTGGCTATTCTGGGTCCCTTGTATTTCCATAAGAATTTTAGGATCAACAAACACATCAGTGCCTGCAAAACAGATAGCTGGGATTTTGGTAGGTATTGTGTTGAATCTGTTTATTAAATGTTTTGTAAGAAGCTGAACAACATGGGGAAAAGAGCACTGGGCTAGAACTTAAGAAATGGAGGTTCTTACCCTTTGAAAAATCACTTCCATTCCTAGGGCTTCAGTTTCTTCATCTGTAAAATATGAAATTAGGCTATGTTGGTTTAGAATATCCCATTCAAATTCAAGACTCTAAGGTCTTATGTCTGTCTCAGACTTCAGAATACTTTCAGCAGTTTGGTAGAAATGATTCAGCTTTTAAAAAACATCAACAGGGGCAGCTGGGTTATGCAGTCAGTTAAGCATCTAACTCTTGATTTCGGCTCACGTCATGATCTCAGGGTCGTAAGAATGAGCCCTGTGTCAGATGCCATGCTCAGTAAGGAGTCTGCCTGACATTCTCTCTCCCTCTCCCTCTGCCCCTCCTGCTCATGCTCTCTCTCTCCCTCTTTTTCTCTCTCTCTCAAATTAATAAATAAATCTTTTTATAAAAAATCAACAGATGGGGATTAAGGAGCACACTTGCTGTGATGAGTGCAGGGTGATATATGCAATTATTAAATCACTCTCACAAAGAAACTAATAAAACCCTCTATGTTAACTAACCGGAATTAAAATAAAAAATTATTTTTAATGGGGCACCTGGGTGGCTCAGTGGGTTAAGCCTCTGCCTTCGGCTCAGGTCATGATCTCAGGGTCCTGGGATCGAGCCCCGCGTCGGGCTCTCTGCTCGGCAGAGAGCCTGCTTCCCCCTCTCTCTCTGCCTGCTTCTCCCCTACTTGTGATCTCTCTCTATGTCAAATAAATAAATAAAATACTTTTAAAAATTGTTTTTAAAAAGTTTTAAAAATCAACAGTTTTGACCTATCAAATCATCATTCCTGGAAACCTGGCAAAACCACAGTAACTCTGGAGATAGGGAAGATTCTAATTTGGAGGGATTCTTTCTTCTACAAGCTTAAAGATAAGCCAATTTCAACCAAATAGCTTGTTAAAAACCTGCAGTTACTAATGGGCTCCCATGCTGTTGTTCATGTGGCTGTAGGTGTTTTTAAAACTATATTTGGTGTAGAGCCATTTAAAATAAAATCGAGTTATATGTTAAATATCTATAATTAATCAAGCAGTATGTAAAAGTCAAAGGGAACATATGCCAATTACTGTCTTAATGAATACAGATTATCTCAGTGATTAAATATTAAATACATAATTATTTAATATATAACCCATTTCCCTCTAACTTTTAAGGTGACATTCATAATCATGAACATCTGGCACAAGTATTTCTATTTTTTACTTTTTTACTCTCCAAATAAACTCTCTAGTACTAGCTGGTTAAATATATTGAATGCTCATGTTCAAGTTTTCAAGAGGTCTAAACATCTATTAGGCATGTACTACATACCAAATACCAGGCATGGAAGACACAAAGATATATAATACGTAGTCCTTATTCTTAGAATGCACCATCTATTGTCACTGGGAAGTAAGACATTTAAGAAGAGAATCACAGTACAATGCAAGAAGGGCTATAACAAGGGTATAAGAACTGTTCTGAGAATACAGAGGAGGTATAGAGGCTATTGACTTCTTTAGGAGGGTAAGGTGGATCTGGGAAAGGGTGATAAATGAGGCAAGATTTCATAGCTGAAGACACATTTGTACTGATGTGGAACATGAGAAAACAAGAAGAATTGTGGATAAGTCCAAGATGTCTAGCTTGGGACTTGCTTGTCTAGTTTTCCTAGATCGTGATGAAACTTCAGAGAAGTTATTCTCATCTACAAACAAGTTTTCATGATGTCAGTGGAATTGAACCCCAAAGAAAAACACTAACCCATACTGCCTCTTCCCTCACTCTAAACTAGAAAGCAGAATTCCAAAGTACAACACTCAACTTCTTTTTTTATATTTCATCCAAATAATTGTTGCATCACACAGCTATCCAAATAGCATACCTTCATTGGCCAAGACAAATAAGAATAAGAATGAGGGTTAGTTATTCCTAATGATACAATAGTTATTTTTCTAATATTAATGGTGTTTTCTGCCTCCTCCCACATGAAGAATTTTTTCTATATAAATAAAAATGATTTTGCACTTTATGCAATATCAAGCCAACAATTATCACTTTCTCTGGTAAGGATCTGAGCTTAAGTGGATACACTAACATCAGACAAAATAGATTTTAAAAATAAAAATGTTATTAAAGATAAAAAGGGAAATTTTATGGTCATAATGATGAAAGTGTAATTCCATCAAGAAAATATAGCAACATATATGTACCTAGCAACTGAGACCCAAAATACACAAAGCAAAAACTGACAGAATTGAAGAGACTGAAATTCAATGAAAATAGTTGGAAGAGTTCAAAACCCCACTTTCAACGGTAGATAGGACAACTAGGCAAAAGATCAACGAGAGAAGGAAAAACCTCTAGCAATGTGTTCATATGATCCCATGTTTCTGTAAAATTTGGAAAAATAGTATATTTAAGTCAAAAGACTTTAAGATCATTGTCTCTTCACACTCTCACTTCCCTTTTGTTACACCTCCTCTCTTGTCAGGTAACAATAGAGTGACTATGGATTTGGGGCCAAATCTGGGAATCTAAGCAAGAGTTGAATTTAAAACACAATTAGTTTGAGTGGAACATAATTAAGCTGGTTACAGTTATCTCCAGCCTCCTTCAGTGACAATAGCTTTCAGGAATACTCCCACTGCCCATGGGGCCAACTCACCCAGGATCATAAACACAAAGGTATAGGGTCAGAGACTGTAATGAAAAGTGAATCTGTCCTATAGCACCTAGCACCAGAACTTCATAGGTAGGGGAGGAAAAACCAGGTTTGAAATGAGAGAACCTAAACCAAGTTTGTAGAAAATTCTTCAAATCATCAAAAATGTAAAATTGTAAGCAGAGTAAACAGGGAAATCCTCTCCTTTCTGGAAAATATTTAATAATGTGGTATTTGAAAATATAAAAATACTATACTTTTTTTTGCCTTTTTGGTGGGAAACATGGATTTATCAGAATTTATCAGAATTCCTTTATTCTTAGGACACAAACCTATAAAATGGTGAGTGTATCTATAAGGTAATTCATATATCTTATGCGTCACAATTATGAATCTTGGAACACTGAAAAAATAAACTTAAATTAAAATGTTAAAAAATAATAATAATAGAACACACTTTTCAATCAACCATGTTAAGGCTGAAAATATTACAAAAATGATATGTTTTCAGGTGCCTGGGTGGCTCAGTGGGTTAAAGCCTCTGCCTTCGGCTCATGTCATGATCTCAGGGTCCTAGGATTGAGTCCCGCATCTGGCTCTCTGCTCGGCAGGGAGCCTGCATCCCCCTCTCTCCTCTCTCTCTGCCTGCCTCTCTGCCTAGTTGTGATCTCTCTCTCTGTCAAATAAATAAATAAAATCTTTTAGAAAAATCGTTATGTTTTCACATGAAGAAATGTTGAATATATGCAACCAAAAACTATATACGGAAAAATGCTATTACAAACATGTCTTACTCTGCTTATGCTGCCATAACAAAAGTCCACAGACTAAGTGGCTTAAGCAACAGACATTTATTTCTCACAGGCCTGGAGTCTGCTAAGTTCAAGATCAAGGTGCTGGCAAGCCAGGTTTCATTCAGAGGCCTCTTCCTCTTAGCTTACAGATGGTTGCCATCTCACCGTGTGCTCACATGAACTATTCTTTGCACACACGCTAAGGAGAGATTGAGAATGAGCTCTCCCATGTCTCTTGTAAGGGCAATAAAGAAGACTCCACCCTCATGACCTAAGCTAACCAGAATTACCTTCCAAAGGCTCCCTCTGCAAATACCATCATATTGAAAGTTAAGGCTTCAACATATTTACATTACTGTGTAGAATAATTAATTAATAAGAGTATTACATACTTAATGATTTGTATGATATTTGAAAGCTCATTAACATTTGCAATTTATGGTGATTTGTTTTTTTTTTTTAAGATTTTATTTATTTATTTGACACAGAGAGAGAGATCAGATCACAAGTAGGCAGAAAGGCAGGCAGAGAGAGAGGAGGAAGCAGGTTCCCCACTGAGCAGAGAACCCGATGTGGGGCTCGATCCCAGGACCCTGAGATCATGACCTGAGCCGAAGGCAGAGGCTTTAACCCACTGAGCCACCCAGGCGTCCTGTTTTCTCTTTCTAAATAAACACTTTCATACCTAATGCTGTATTTTTAGAATTTCACATTCTTTCAAAGAGGATCCCAATAATTGTATAAGCTATCAGCCACACAAAAATTGGACCCCCTCCTGCCCTTAACATCACCTTTCCATGCCCCACATCCTCCAGTTCTTTTTTTAGTTCTTCTTTAAAGCTGCCCATCTTAAACACAACCTTCAACTTGCCACCTATCATTCTCCCTGAAGTTCTAACCATCCATGAATTTCTGCCTATTCTCAAGATTGTACATCACACATCTCAAGAACAAATCTGAGAAAAGCAGAAAGAAGTTGAATAAACCATCCCCATCACTCTTAGGGCGTCATAAAGAGGATAAGATTAGGAGCCCTCGTACTTTAATTTTTGTTTCTATATGTTCAACACATACCACATTCTCCACCAGATTCTCCACTAAATGCCAGAGTTTCAGGCAACATATTTTCCCCAGTCCCACTCTCTTCCTCCATCCACAGGTCCATTTGGCTGAATTTAGCTGATCTTCACTCAGGGTTGATTCTCTCCCACCTGCCCTCCAGTCGCCCATAGCAATGTGGCTTTTTCAGGTGCTCTTCAATCAGTCATGCCTGTGTGTAGATCTGCCTTCCAGGTGTTGGCCCCGAGTAAATTATTTTCTAAGAGGGCTTCTTGGCTCCAAAGTGAATAAGTCAATATCAATAAATTCAGAGAGGGGGTTGGAAGCAGCCTCACACTCCCACATTGCAAACAGAGCTCACATTACATAAAACACAGCTCACTTGACTTCACAAGGGCTCACTACTATCCATGAAGAAAACTGCTATGTAAACACACAAAGTGTGAAGCTTTGTATTCTCTCCCTGGGACCCAGAGGCACAGAGATTTCTGAACAAATGCTCTCACTGTGGTGTACAAATGATATTGATCTCTGCAGCTGGCACTGAAAGTTGGAGCTGCTATCTGGCATTTTTCAGACTGTCATCTCTAAATCCAAGCAGCAGTTTGGTGTCAAATACAGCAGAACCCTTTTCCATCAGTACCTCACCTAACAGATGGAGGAAGATCCTGATTTACTGGAATCCAGGTAACCATGGCTTTCAGTGTATTGGAATATGTAACCATGGCTTTCAGTGTATTGGAATATTCTGTTAACTTTGCTTTCAGAGAAAGGATAATCACAAAGATATCCCCAAGACAATGAAACAAAAACAAAAACAAAACAAAAAATCTCTTGAACGAAGTTAGCAGCCCCTAAAAGGTGTTCTTAAAATGTTTTAGGGCATTGACTGTCCAGCTCAATATTCAGCCTTTTTTGCAATTCCAATGTCCTATAACATCCTGCTATTATTTTGTTAACAACGTTCTATTGTTTAAGGCAGGAAAATGAAGGTGAACATTTTAAAAGGAATTTCAGCAAAGGCCGAAGTATAAATGACTATTTAACTTAACCCTCAGTGGGCCAGATAATCCAATAAAAACCTCCTTGCTTAAACATTTTGACTGATTAAGCTTTTATTGAGTAAGGATCAATGTTAGTTGTTTCCTTGGCTTAGATAATTATTTGGAAGATTTAGTAATTTAAATTATTTAAACAGAATTGTCTTCAGTGTCCTCGAAAAGTCCACTTGGGGCCATCTTCTTTTTCCCGTGAGTCATTATTCTTAGTGCTGCTGGTAACAGTGGTGACAGTCTACAGTACATATGGACTCTCTACATGTCACCTTTTTATAACGTGTCTCATCTTGATATTTAAATATTGTGCTATTTAATTTTACTTATTTATATACTGTATATAAACTAAACTAAAGTTTAAGAAAAGATAATGAATCTTATTCATTTTGTATTCCACCCACATCACAAAATGCCTGAGATATAATAGATTCCAAAAAATACATTAGTTTTCTTCATGCACATAGGGACATACGTATTCATTGTTAGATAATGTGAGTTATACCTTAGCCAAAATTGGTCAAATACCATTTAAACATGTCATGAACAAAGCCATAAGAAAAGGAATCTCATATGCTATCCCATTAAACATCACAACAGCCCTGGAGAGGCCATTTGCAATTCTCATTTTACAGAGAAGTTCAAGAGTCACAGATGAAAATAAAAAATTGTTGAATGTTACACATCTAGTATGTTCTAGAGCAGTGACACAAAATTACATCCAAAATCCATTTCCCTAGCCTGAAATAGTGGCTTCTGTCAGAAGAGACATCTTGTGAGCCCTCCACTGATTCATTTGGAGTTTCTATGCTTTAACAAGAAACCTAAGAGCACAAAACAGAGAACCAGGAGAGGGTCTGCATTCTTAGCCCAAAGACATAACATATTTGTCGTCCATCCTTTGTAGCCTGTAGCTACTTCTGGATGCCAGTCCTAGGATTAATTGGACACCCAGCTCTGGATGGGTTCAAGGATACTCACAGAGGTTCAACCTCAGAGTTCCTCTGAGTCCTATCGGGAACCTTACTACTGTTTTCCAGAGCACTCTCTCTGGTGTATAGTGTGCACAGCATCCAAAGCAGCCCATAGCATCTGGAGTGCTACACGCAGGTGAAGACAGATAAATCCCATAGGAAGAAACCTCTTCTCCAACTCGATTTCTGCTCTTAGCCTCACTCCATAAGGTCTGACCATTTTATACCGCCTCATACCAAATATATGTGTTCATCTTCTTTCCTTGGGAGTCACCAGCAAAAATATCTTTAATAAGAACAAGCAAAAGTTCTTGAGGAACACATATGGATCTCTCTTTTCTAAGGAAAGGATGAGCGGAGTTTTATCACAAGGTTGGATTTATTTTCATGATCTTAATTTTACAATTAGGAGCTTATATTTTTTTTTTCTGGATATACTAATATGGTGGAGTTGTGAATAACTTGGTACAGTTGAGTTTTTAATTTTTTGGTAGGAAGAAAAATGGTCAGAAAGATGTCCATGCCCTAATCCACAAAACCTATGAATATGTTACCCTGTATGTTAAAAAAGGATTTTACAGATTGGTTAAGGTAATGGACCTTGAGATAGGAAAATTATCCTGGATTATCCAAATGAACTCAATTTAATTACATGAGTTCTTAAAATCAAGGGATTTTCCCTGCTGGGGTCAATCAGAGAGAGAAAAATTTGAGAAAGGAAGAGAGAGAGATCTGATGATGAAACGAGAGTCAGAGAGATTTGATATTGATGGCTTTGAAGATGAATTAAGGGTACCATGAGCTAAGAAAGGTGGGCAGTCTCAAAAAGGTGGAAAAGTCAAGGAAATGGGTTCTCTTTTAGAGTCTTCAGACAGGAACACAGCCCTGCTACCACCCTGGTATATGAGCCCAATGAGACCAATGTTAGACTTTTGAAGCACAAAACTGTAAGAGAGTAAAGCTGAGTTTTTTTACACCACTAAGTTCATGGTAATTAGTTATGCCAATAATAGAAAACATATTGTGACATAGATGTAATCTTGACAAATTATAAACAAAATTTTATGAACAGAAACACTGACATGAGGAACCATTAAAATTTACTGAATTAAACTTTTCAGAATAATACTTGTACTTCATTTTACAAATCAAATAATATGGGGCTTGTAGGGAAAATAAGGAGTCCCCTATCTTACAACCACTTCCACTCCTAGTCCCACTTTCAGAAATAGTCTCTTTTAAAAAAATTATTTTTATTTTTTAAAGATTTTATTTATTTATTTGAGAGAGAGAATGAGCAGGGGGGAGGGGCATAGGGAGAGGGATAAGCAGACTCCCCGCTGAGCAGGAAACCTAAGGTGGAGCTCGATCCCAGGACCTCAGGATCATAATCTGAGCCAAAGGCACTTAACTGAGCCACCCAAGGGCCCCCAGAAGTATCCACTTTTAGTTCCTAAGTGCTTTTTTTAGTTTTTCATGAGAGGTCTGCATCATTTAATGATTTGTTCACTCTACTATTTCTTGATTCATTAATGTCCAACATTATTGTTTGACTTTATGATATGATGAATATGAAGCTTGTTTTATACCATTTTCTTATTCCCCTCCTAATACAGATCACTATTTTTGGATTTTTTTTAAATTGGTTACATTTTTTGGCTTGATATAATGCACTCCAACATTTCAACCCTGACCAACTGACCATAGCCAGCACCTTTTGTCACTATACTTTTTAAGATGCAGTAGCCATGTTCCCGTCCATCTTTCCGCTCCTCACATACACTTCTGCCTCCAAGATCTCGTCATCGTAATTTTATATTTAAATTTTATGGTTAGTAATATTTAAAGTCTTAAACCAAATTTAAGTCTTGAGATTTGGATACTAATAAACAGGGTTTTATACTATTATGACTATGTAAACATTATTTGTGGCAGAGCCAAGAAGTATTCTCTGGGTATATTTTCTTTCTTATGCAGCCTTTTATGCTGATATTTCCATTGGTCTTTATTATTTTCTTGCATTATTTGCCTTTACTGAATTCTTAAGTTTTTCCATTTCTCTGGGATAAGATCAAATCTCTTAAACACCTGCCTGGAGTTTTCTGTCCTCCTGCTCTGCACAGGACTCTTATTCTCAAAGCTTTCTGCATGATTGTCAGGCTGAACTTTCCTTTATTATTCTCCCAAAGCATTCTTTTCTTCCTACATCCTAAATCTGCACAATTCTTGGTTTATACCTTCATTTTCCAGGATATAAACACAAGTTGTTCCCTTAAAAATGCTGTGTGTGTTGGTAAGAAAGCCAATTGGTGTATCACTATGAAAAACAGTATGGAAGCTCCTCAAAAATTAAAATTAGAACTACCATATAATCTGACAATCTTATTTTTGGATATATATTCAAAGGAAATGAAATCAGTATTTCCAAGAAGTATATGCACTACCACACTCATTGCAGCATTATTCCCAATAATCAAAACATGGAAACAATCTAAGTGTTCCTCCACAGATGAATGGACAAAGAAGCCGCAGTGTATATGCATGCTATGGAATATTATTCAGCCATGAAAAGGGACATTCTGTCATGTATAACAACATGGGTAATCCTTGAGACAATTATGGTAAGTGAGGTAAATCTAACAGAGAAAGACAAATATTGGATAATCTCACAAGTTCTTTTTTATATGTTTCTACTCTCAGAAACAGAGAGTAGAATCATGGTTGCCAGGGGTCAGGAGTGGGAGAAATGGGAAGATGTTGGTCAGAGTATAAACTTCCAGTTATAAGGTAAATAATTTGTGGTGATCTAACCTAATATACAGCATGTAACTATAATTAACAATGCCGTATTATATACTACAAAGTTACTAAGAGAATAGGTCTTAAATGTTCTCACCACACACATAAACACAAATACAAACACACAAATAGTAATTTTGTGAGGTGAGAGAGGTGTTAACTAACCCTATTATAGTAATCATTTTGCAATATATATTTACATCAAATCATCACATTGCACACTCTAAATTTACACAATGTTACATGTCAATTATATCTGATTTTTGCAAAGGATCTTTATTCTATTCTCACATTTGATTGATGCTTTGGTTGATTCTTGCCTCAACAATACCCTTTTTTTATTTTAACATTTTTCTTGAAGTATAATATACATACAGAAATGTGACCAAGTCATAATTGCACAGTTCAATGAATTATCACAAAGTTAGCATGCTTGTGTGACTGCCACATAGAGCAAAAGATAAAATAATACCAGTACCTCAGAAGCTCCCTCTAGCTCATCCCTAACACAAACCCTTCCCTCTTCTCCAAAATAATCACTTTCTGACTTTGATCACTATAGACAAGTAACTCTGTCTGATTTTGAAGTACAAATGGACTTATACATAACTTTTATAGCATGTAGCTACATTATACATCATTAATACCCATCACTATACATTACTATACATTATGTGTCATTAGATGAATATATCATAATTTATGTATCCATTCCTTCTGTTAAAGGATATTTGGGTCTCTAGTTTGGTACTGGTAATAATAATGTTAATATGAATATTTTTTTAAGATTTATTTATTTATTTGACAGAGAAAGACAGCGAGAGACAGAACACAAGCAGGGGGAGTGAGAGATGGAGAAGCAGGCTTCCCACAGAGCAGGGAGCCCGATGCGGGGCTCGATCCCAGAACCCCAGGGATCATGACCTGAGGCGAAGGCAGACGTTTAACGACTGAGCCACTGAGGCGCCCCAATATGAATATTCTTAAACATATCTTTTGGTGTATATACATAAGCATTTCTGTTAGGTATCTCCCTAGAAGTAGAAATGTTTGGTTATAGAGTCTATGAATGTTAAATTTCTTTAGCTACTGGGAAAGAGTCTTGAAAGTGGTTATAGCAAATTATACTCTCACCAGCAGCATATGAAAGTGCCATGTGTTTTACGTCATTGTCAACACTTAATATAATTAATCTTTTTTTAAAGATTTTATTTATTAATTTGACACAGAGAGAGAGAGAGATCACAAGTAGGCAGAGAGGCAGAGAGAGAGAGAGGGAGAAGCAGGCTCTCCGCTGAGCAGGGAGCCCGATGCGGGCCTCGATCCCAGGACCCTGAGATCATGACCTGAGCCGAAGGCAGAGGCTTTAACCCACTGAGCCACATAGGCACCCTATAATTAATCTTTTTAAAATCTAGTTTTTTTTGGTAAAATTTCTTAAAGTGAAGCCCACCACATAAGCTCTTTGTCCATTTGTACATCACACAGTTGTGCTTATAAAAGCATAAAACTGTTAAGGTTACAACCTGAAAGTGGAATGATTTCCTCATTCAACCCCATCTACTTCTACTTTAGGAGGACTATGTTTAGAAGAACAAAATTAGAAACTAGTCAACTCAAGGGAACTTGAGATTTATGAGGCCACATGATGCCCAATGGAACCCCACAGAGATAGATTATAGTGTCTTTCAAGCTTCTCTGTCACCAAGTCAACTCACATCCCTCTGGAGCAGCTGTAGAAGAGTATTTGGATGTTACGTTTCTTATAACTTACATTCTTTCAGACTCACCACTATTTCAACACAAGATTTTAAAAGTCTCTATTTTTTTATTTTTCAATACTCATACAATCCATATTCAAGACTCTGTTTTTGAAGATCTTAGGTCATTTAAATTTTATATAGCAGAAAGTAAAAACTAAATTACTATCAAAGGGTCAGGGTGTCTGGCTGGCTCAGTCAGTAGAGCATGTGAATCTTGATCTTGGGGTTGTGAGTTCAAGCCCCATGTTGGGCGTCGTTTACTTAAATAAATAAATAAATAAATAAATAAAATACTATCAAAGGGTCATAAAACACTCTTGATTAAATAATAGAAGGTATGACAAAGAATTATAATTAAATTAGCTGGGAAAAGACATTTTTTAAAAATTGGCAGATAAACATGGTGTCAGAACTTTATTAAAAATATCAGTTTTCTGGGGCGCCTAGGTCACTCAGTGGGTTAAGCCTCTGCCTTCGGCTCAGGTCATGATCTCAGGGTCCTGGGGTCGAGGCCCGCATCAGGCTCTCTGCTCAGCAGGGAGCCTGCTTCCTTCTATCTCTGCCTTCCTCTCTGCCTACTCGTGATCTTCCTCTCTGTCAAATAAAGACAAAGAAAGAAAAGAAAGAAAGAAAGAAAGAAAGAAAGAAAGAAAGAAAGAAAGAAAGAAAGAAAGAAAGAAAGAAAGAAAGAAAGAAAGAGATTTCAGTTTTCCGACTGCGGAATAAAGAAAAAATAGAAAGGTTTATAAAAACCATTTGTTCTTCTGAGTATTTCACTCTGCATCTATTTTAATTTTAGGACTTCTTGTGGTTAATAATGGACCTATAATATGAATGTGTACAATGCATGAAATCACCATAACTCTTAAAATAATCATTTCACTGATAGACAAGATGATGGGCTGCACTTGGTTAGAACTTTTCTTTCTAATATAATACTGATGCTTACTTATTCTTATATTGAGAAGTATCACTCTAGGGATATTTCCCTTGAGATCTAAAATGACAGCTGTGCAAAACCAATAGTATGGGAGTTTTCTTCCGTAGTCATGATTTTCATTTTTACAGTACTGTATAAAAACTGAAACACTTTCACAGAATTCATCTCATTTGATTCTAAAGATGATCCATATGGAATATGTTCATATTATTGTTCCTGTTCTATAAAATTGCAAGGTTCAGAGAGGTTAAGTGAAAGCTCAAAGCTATGCATATTATAACTATAATAGGTGAAACTAAAGCCAACTTTCTTTTCCCCAATTCAAGTGTTCTTTCTATTGAACAATGTTGGTTTTCTATTGACAGAGGAAAGCCAGTGACTATTTGGAGAAGGGCATTAGCCCATGAGTATGGACATTAGTTGCTTAATTTAGAAGGGATTTGATATGATTTATAAAATATTTTATCTAGTTCTTTTCTTTTTTCCTATCCCTGTCTTCTAAGACAGAAATATAAATAGAATGGCAGGTGAGGGAGAAGGTAAACTCCATGCAAACTGTGTTTTCATCAACTACAACTACTTCAACTGGAATAAGTGAAATTAATGATAAGTAAATGGAGGTAAGAGATAAAGGCCTTGAGTATGTATGACTTAAAATATCACCCAAGGAGGAAATAAATGATATAGCCAATCAGTCATTCGGATTCAGAGATTATCAAGAGACAGAAGGGCTTTTCTTAAACTGAACCAAAGTTCTGAATGGACCAGTTTTAGACATTACGTAAGAAAGGTTAAATTAAATATATCAGGCTATGCTTGTATAACCTGTTATGCAAGGCACTGTTGAAATTTAAACTCTACAGGGAGCAGCGGATTCTTTAACATGACTGGGGCACTGGACATAAAATATTTTCCTTCCATATTCTCCATCACATTCCCAAGGCTAGTTTGTAGTGTTGCTACATTAGTTTGCATAACTTCTACAAGGACCAATGTCCTTCCAATTCCCCTCACAGAGTAAATAGCTCCCCTGTGCCAGAACCTTTCAGGAAGATAAAGAAATCAATGCAAGTAATTTGATTCCCTTTACCTGTCACAATATAATAATAATAATAATAATAATAATAAGACTTTTGCTTAGTGAACACTAATCAAGTGGAGAAAAGGTAGCAAAAGAAATGGCATATGGTAAAATATATTTATTGATATTTAGTTAATAAGCAGCCTAGCTGAGCTGCATTTTTAAAAAACTAACTTCTCTCCAATGGTTACTCCACATAAATTGTCAAGTTTGTTGGACATAATCAACTTTCCAATTTTAATAAAAATAAGCACGGCTGATCTTGTTTTGACAACTTATCAATAAATAATGTTCTTATAAAAACTTCTGCAGTTGGCAAAATAGATACAAGACTCCAGGCTTCTGAAATATTTGGTCCCTTCTTAATCCTTCCATCATTTTTTTACCACTGTGATGGCAGAGACTATATCTATCTTACTCAAAATTGTAATTCCTGTAGCTAGCACATTATAAATATTCACAAGGAAGGAATCAGGAAAAAAAGGAAGGAAAGAGGAAAACCACAGAGAGCAAACAGGACCTTATTCATAAAGTACATCATGGGTTGGCTGTAAGGACATCAAGATAGAAATTCACTTCTAGTGCTCTGGCTTATTCACAGCTGCACTCACAAATAACAATGCTGCAGCAAGTAGTGCACCTCTGTCCAAGAGGGGCGTGTGTGTGTGAGAGATACATTTCAAGGGTTACGCATATCTTCTGTTTGTCCTATCTCCCTTTGCTACTTATAGCCAGTCACCTATAGAACTCAGTCGGGAACATAACAACTCTTTGAAAGCAATTTCTCATAACAGTTTATGAAAAAGATCAATGTAACAGGTTGATTACGTGTCAAATGATGGGTAACTTTTTTCCTACTGTATAAAGTGATCTTAGCCATTTAATACCAATTTCTTCACTCTGCTTCTCCCCATAACAACATTTCTCTGTATAGAGAGTGTTAATCTTTCCCCCTTTCTTCAGCATCTGAGGAGTATCTCAGGCAAATCCCTCCACTTCACCTGCTAGATCTCTGAGACTTGAGTTCATCAGGAGACCCCTCTTTTGCCAGGCTTCCAGTCTTTTATTTTTCACTCTGGATTTTCCCTTTGCATACCTTTTTACTACCCTAGATCAAAATTCAGAGTTAGACTTAGATCCAAAAGTTCCAAGAGTCTTGCCAGTCAATCTTAGTCTGTCACTCCTCTCTCTGCCTCTCTCTCTGTCTCTTTCTTTTCCCAGTCCTCCTCCTCTCTCTCTGTCCTCTATATGTGCGTGTTTGTATTCTTTACTTCTGGATCCTTCATTTTTAAACATTCTCATTGTCCTTAGTACAATCAGTACTTTGGGGGCGGGACAGGAGGGAGGAGATGCCTCTTTCCTAATGACTGCAGAAAAAGTCCCAGGGAGAGCTCTAATCTCCGGGATGGAGTCATGTGCTTGTCCCTGAACTGTTTTCTGTGACCAAAAGACAGAATGCCCTTATTGACTAGGTCTGAGTCACATGGGGATCTTGGAGTACAAGGGAAGGGAGAAGAGGGAATTATCTACTGCCACACAACATAGACAGAGGCTAAAAGAGAGATAATTCTGCAAAAGAAAATTATACAACAGAGGAAAAAAAGGTAACAGCCATCACATGTGCAAGTTTAATTAACTTTCCATAATCATAAAAGCATTCTTTTTCTCAACAGTGTTTTCCTCTTAGGATAATAGTCTCTCTTTTTACAGCTTCAGGCTTCTCAAAGGAAGAATACAAATTCCACTTCCCTTGCAGCATCCACTCCCTTTTTTATCCCTTGAAAACTGGCCTCTACTCCAACATTGATCTTGTCTTCTCAACAGTCACTAACGGTGCTTTCTGCTTTCTCTTCATCTAATACCTCTCTCTACAGCAGCTGGGGTGGCAGTTCATCACTCCCTTCTTCGTTATTTCCTCCTAAAATTCCCATGACACTAAATAGCCTCCTTGTTTATCCCTATTCTTCTATAATTAGCTCATCTCTCAATTACTTCTGAACTTACAAGCACAGAAAGGAGTATCACTTATTTTCCTCCTGAAAAAAAAAAAAAGCCAACGGGGCAAATTTAGATGCTCATGAGTTCCTCCGCAATAGCACCTATACATCAATGACCAAAGTAAAAATTCTCAACATTTCTTAAAAATGGATGGGGCACAGAATTTGCCTGCCTTAAACACACAGTCCTGTAATTAGAAATATTCAGGCTCAAAGGGACCTAAAAACATTTAACTCAACTCCAATCTTTTATAAAGGAAGTGACTTCCCCAATGTCATCTAACTATTCAGAGACTAAATGGTATCTAGAACTTAGATTTCTTTACTTGAAGTTCAGTGTTTCTTTACTTTATACCACACCGCCTTCCAAAGGGTAGTAATTCTGGCTTAATAACTATATGCTCTCCATGAAGCAATCAACAGTGTAACAGTATGAATCCCCTGTAAATATGGCTAGATTACAGCATTCAAGAAATTTCAAGTGAATGGAAAATATATTTTCCAAATCTTTGACAGAGACTCCTTTGTCACATTATCCTTTTTTGTCAATGTTTAAGGAAAACATTCAAGAATTCGTTTCTAAAACAGGGATTTATCATCAAACTGCTATATAGAGCAAGCCTTAATTTTGTAGACAGTGTCTTAAAATTATTGAAGCTTTTATGGAATGTTTTAACCCAGGACTATATTGTATAACTTCTAGAGTTTGTATGAATAGTCCAATCTACTTCATATTCAAGTTTGTAATATTTAAGTAATGTTTCTTTTGTTGTTAACTAGTATCTGGTAATTGACTGACCCACCAAACCCCCAGCAGCTACAGTTTTTGGAAAAAATGAAAAAAAAAACAAAAACAGGTAAGTCAAAAAAAGTAATCTGTTATTGGACTGGCCTTTGTTCCCATGGGAACTGCCTGAGGAATGATCACTAAAAGGTTTTCTATTAAATCTAACTCTGCTTGTGCATTCAGCTTCACCCAAGTGTAAGAAGCAGATAATGGCTGGCTGAGAACAAGAGAAAGGTAATGAAATCAATAGGTATTTCCTCTAAGGAGATACATAAAGTTAGAACTTAAAAAGGTGTCACTGAATAGTTTCAGGGACAATGGGAAGATGATCTGACCACAGCCAAAGCTCAGGCGATATCACACCCTCTGGACTCACTAATTAGACTTTGGAGTTAACTGGATCTAGATATTAACTCACCAGTGAAGAAGCTCGGTGAATCTGAAGCAAGATAAATACAAGGAAAAATCACACCGAGGCACATAAGTCTAACTGTTAGAAACGAAAAGAAGCAAAAGGCAAAAAGAAAGAGAATAATCATAAAATCAGCCAGAGGGGACCAAAGAAACACTCCCCCTGCCAGGGAAACAACAAGGAAAATGGCAGCTGATTTCTCAACAGAAACTATGTTTGCATAAGAAACTATAATAGCTTTTTTAAAGTGCTAATGAAAAACTGCCAACACTAGAATTCTATACTTGGTAAGAATATCCCATAATAATGAAAGCAAAAGAAAGGTAATTCCCAGATAGTCAGGAAAGAATTCACTGGAATGACTTTTACTGTAAAAAATAAAGGAATTTCCTTGACCTAAAGGGAAACGATTTCAGCTGAAAGCATGGAGAACTAACAAAGAATGAACACCAGAAAGGGAAATATAATATTATTGACTGCTTAAGGCATTGATAATAACAAAATTTTGTGAAGTTTATAATTTATGTGAGAAGCAAACTATATGACAAAAATACCAAAAAGCAAATTATTAAAAATAACTTTAAATCATAATCATGATAATTGTAATCAAGTAAGCAAGTTGTTGGTTGGTTTTTTTTTCTCTGAAAATCTGACTCCAAAATATCCCTACTTATAACTCTGCAGCCAACCTTTTCTGATTGACTATTCATTTGGGCACTTATTTTATTTTTTATTTGTTTTTACATAGTCCTAAAATGAAATAACTGTATAATTTGAATTTGTCCTAGTAATAAGTAATGCCACCAGAAATCAATGTTTTAGATTGCAAGTTTTTATCTCCTCCTACCCATTTTAAGGCATAATTTTTATTGGATACGACACGCACTAAAAGCCCAGTGAGGTCCACTTATGGACAACATAGTTCACAGCAAACCTTTCTTTTTTCTTAGGATCAGTCTTCTGAAAAGGTGCTGTTGTTGCTGTTGTTTATTTGACTAACAATGTGACGTATGTACCTTATCATATTAACTTCTTTGTTTTATTTACTAGAAAGCTCAGAGCCAAACTTTTTCTTTTCTAGGTAGTGTAGAAATGTATATACCCTGCAATTTGTGTACATTCAGCCTTAATTATATTTAAGTTTTTCTCCATCTTTAATTTCCCTTTACAAAGATTTTCAATTCTACTTTTATATGCAGTCTTAGTAACTTGGATGGTTCTGTGTTACTTCAAATCCTTTTTAGAACAAAGGAGGAAACAAATACATAGGTATGTACATGTATATACATACACGTTTACTTATCCTGGGTTCTTTGCAAGTATTTTCTCATTAATTCATCACAAGCAAAGAAGGATAAGTTTATTATATCCATTTTACATATGAGAAAAGAGAATCATCGCTTCTCAGGCTTTTGGCTAAGATCAAGGGTAGTATCTGTTCTTATCAGTTTAATATCTGATACGTCCTCTATCCGAGGACAATATATTAAATGGATTTTTGGAGCAAGGAGATGGAATAGGAGCTTGCTCCATCCACTCCACAAAAAAAAAAAAAAAAAAAAAAAGGAAAAAAAAAAAAAAAAAAAAAAAGAAGGAAAGAAAGAAAGAAAGAAAAGAAAAGAGAATCAGTGACTAGTCCCAAATCACACAATAAATAGGTGAAGTCAGAATTCTCTGCTTTGCTCTAAAGCCTGTAATTCTTCTTTTATACCATGCAATCTCTTTCATTTGCCTGCCGTACCATTCATTTATTCATTCATGGAATGCATATATATTCACTACGTATTATGTGCCAGACTGGGGGTATCATTCAAGGTGAATCGATCAGTGTCCCTCGTGCAGCCTTCCAGGCTCTGTCCTATAACATTAGGTTTCTTTCACAGGAATGTCTGATGATGAGGGCGTAAGACAGAAACACTGGTGCACAGCTCTGTATCATGGCCTTCACCCATCCCACACTATCAAAGGTCCTCCACAAGCTGTGCTACTGTGCTTACCTACATCCCTGCAGTCAGCTTTAGAGTAAACAACGTTACAAAAACAATGAGGCATCAGCATGGTGCTTAGTGGAAGATTTTTCTTAGTAATCCAAAAAATTATTACCATGATAGCAGGATGTTACGGAGCAACACCGAATCTCACTTTTACACAATGAGATGGAAAAATACACAAAACCTAATTGAACTATGTCAAGTTACACTGAACCAAAAAAAGGTAGTTTTAGAAACTAACTGTCAAGGAAGTCTATCTGCTATGGCTTTGGGGAACCCAGCTTCCCTTCATAACTCAATGTGTTGCAATTACCACCTCAGAAGGAGTGTGACTATGCCCTGAATGATGGCTGAGTATGGGTTTCAGTGGTTAATGGGATGCTGTCAGTAAAGAGAAATGGCCTCATTTCAGCCCATTACTCAAATTCTGCATACCAAACTCTTGTTTCTGAATGTAACATGTGACTAAGGGACACACAATAACTTACCAAAAAGGGGCCTACTGAGGTTATATAAGAAAAGAAACCGGAGGTTTTTCTCAGGGATCAAGGAACAATACTTACAACTTACAGCTGTGTGCTTCGTCATGAAGAACCCAAAGCCAGCAGAGATGCGCCACTCAACAAGGCCCTCACACGTGCTGTCCTCTATACGACCCTCTGGACCATCTTCAAGGGGGAAGGATTAATCACTTCACGGAGAGAAGATGAGTTCTTTGAGCTTCCAGGAAGTCTCTTCTGAATGGAAAGGGATCATTTTCTAGTATTCATAAGCATTAAGAATGCCCAGATCCTATTCTGGCACTTTCAGAATTCACCATTTTATCCCTCAGAACAGAGGGAGAGAGAACTGGTTTCATTAAAAGAGAAAGTGCTTTTCAGAGACTTAAAGCACAGTATAGAGAATATAGTCAATATTATAATAACTTTGTATGGTTAACAGATGGTAACTACATTTATCTTTGGTGATCATTTCATAATGTATATAACTGTCAAATCACTATATTGTATACCTGAACATAGTAGAATATTGTATATCAACAATATTTCAATTAAAAAAAGATCACGTGCTTTTTTGTTAGACCCCTTGGCTCAAACCTTCCCAGCCTCCGTTTTCATAGTTGCGGAATGGGAATTTTAGTAAAATTTTCCTCACAGAGTCATTGTGAAGAGGGAAGAAGATCTCATTTGTGACTATCTGTCAATAGTAGGTGTTCAAAAAATATTACTTCTAAGTTCTTTCTCTTCTTATCAAAATCCCTGTTACTGAAAAAATGTGAAAACAGGGGACCATGTGGCATAAGGCAGGTCTAAGTGTAGACATCTTGAATGGTAAAAGTCTAAGTAACCCAAGAAAGAAAAAAATTATTTTCCTACCTTAAAAACACAAGTTTGAGGACAAAATATGTTCTATGGTAAAGCAGAAATGTAATGTCCTAAGTAAATGGAAATAGTGGTGGTATCTAAACTACTAGTATAACCCACCAAAGACACAGTTTGGGGGGATTTTCTGGCCAGTCTTGAAGATGATCATGTACTAGAAACTGTGTTGATGTTCTTCCTACATTATCTCACCTTTTTCTTCACAAGCCCCGGAAGTGAACATTATCCCACCCACTTAATATTAGAAGAAATTGGAGCCTGATGTGATTAAGTAACAAGCTGATGTTCCCACAACCCATACATGGCAGAGCCTGAAATCTATTCCAAGCTTCTCTGAGTCTCCACATGTCCCCACACTGCCTCCCAGATGCAGAGAAGACAACGAATGCAAAAATAGCAAGAAAACTTTGGGAAAGTTTCAAATATAGTCCTAATCTGAAAGAACGTTTCCTGTTCTAAGAAACATGGAGGACATTAGGAGAAGGAAAGGAAAAGTGAATTGGGGGAAATTGGAGGAAGAGATGAAGCATGAGAGACTGTGGACTCTGAGAAACAAACTGAGGGTTTTGGAGGGGAGGGGGTTGGGCGGATGGGTGAACCTGGTGGTGGGTATTAAGGAGGGCACATATTGCATGGAGCACTGGGTGTGGTGCATAAATAATGAATCTTGGAATACTGAAAATAAATAAATAAATAAACTAAATAAAATAAAACCTAAAGAAAAAGAAAGAAAGAAAAACAGAAATCTAGTCATTCTGACCAGGCCAAGCAGCTCAAAAATATCCGTGAGGAAAATGAGATGTGTGCCTTTCACAGTGAGAGGGAAAGAGCCCAATTATCATCAGAATTCTGATTTCGGAGTTAAATGGCTCCCACGTGGTCACTGTTGATCCAGAAGGTCATTGTTCTCACTCTTCAGAGGCTTCCAAGGGACAAGGAAATTCAGCACCCCCTCCCGAGTCTTTACCTCTCCCAGGTCCACCATGGAAGCTCTCCAGGCTTCTTTAATTACCGCAGAGTATCTCATGGCAACTCTGTCCAAGAGCCTACCCAAAAATTTAAGGAGGGAGGGAACTAAGGAGAGAGCATCTAAGAAAAACCCTGGAAGCCCATTGGCTATAAAAGACACAACAAACAGATAAGGAATGACTGGGGCCACAAAGGATTTAATTACTTTTCTGCTGCATTAAGTGACTATTGAAAGAACTTAGCTCATCATGAAACCTCCCATAAAAGCAAAACCAAAAGCATTCTTACAACATTTTTTATTTTGCTAATTACCCCAGTCTCATCTTTTTCCATTTCCCTTCCTACCTGCCCCCCTTTCCTTTCTCCAAAGGGCAAGTAAATGTCTCTCAGGACACAGCTCCAAGTCTGCAGTATGACTGTGGCTTCACTCCTCAGTGCTACTATGGACTGACACAGTGAATGGGAGATGGGGAGGAAAACAAATCTCCATTGTTTTTGCACAAGAACAAGTCAGTGCTTAATCTAATGCAAACATAATTACTCTGACTTAAACAAAAGGGGGAAACAAATAAAAAGGGAAAAAAACTTGATGTTTACAGCATAGGCTGTCTGCTCAGAAATAAACAATTATGTAGGCATCAGATAGACATCACACTCCTCCCCTCAGCTGCTGCTCTTTTGCAACAAATCTGAAAGGCATTTAAAGAGAAGGCTAGAAACAGAAGCTCTGAGTCTTAACTCTTCTCTGTTTATCTTCAGCAGTTCCCATTTTAGGTTCCCAGCATTGCCCTAGCTTGAATATGAATAGAAGGTTGGCACTTTGGGAAAGAGCATTAAAGTTGGGTTTTCGTTGATGAAAAGTAGTGGGTGTGGCAGTGAGAAATATTTAAATTTTTTTCCATTGATCTTTGCATGGGATTAATCCCTTTGATATTCCCAGAGAATGAGCCAGAAGGAATATTCATTTATTCATTCAACAAATATTTATAGCCCACCTGCTCTGTGACAGGTGTTGTGAGCAATACAGAAATGAGGACTGTCCTCTTAGAGTAGACAGTCTAGTGGAAAAAAACCAAACAAACCATGGAACAAATAATTATGCAAATAAGTAAAGAATATGTTGATGTGAGAGGATGTAATAGAGAAGCCTAAACTTTAGCAGAGTGGTGAAGAGCAGTCAGGAATAGGCTTTCTTCTTTTGTTGTTGTTTTTGTTTGTTTTATTTTCAAAGATTTTATTTGTTTCTTTGAGACAGAGAGAACAGAGCAGGGTGAGGGGCAGAGGGAGAAGCAGACTCCCTGCTGAGCAGGGAGCCCAATGCAGGGCTCCATCCCAGGACCCTGGGATCATGACCTGAGGTGAAGACAGATGTTTAACCAACTGAGCCACCCAGGCGCCCCTAGGAATAGCCTTTCTAAAGAATTTTCAATTGAGCTGAGACTTTCTGCATGAGAAGTCAGCCAGGCAAATGGAAAGAGCTGGGCAGAGACCTACACAGAAAGACACACAAATTCCAAAATGCTGAGAAGGCCCAGAGAAAGGAAGGGTTGCAACACCTTTAGGAACCTAAAAAGTCAGTGTATTGGTTTCCTAGAGCTACTGTAACAAATGACCCCAACAGAAGTGACTTAAATCAACAGAAACTTATTCTCTCACTGTTCTGGAAGCCAGAAGTCCTAAATCAAGGAGTTGGCAGAGCTATGTTCTCTTAGGAGGCTGGACAGGAGACTCCTTCCCTTCCTATTGCTCTTTCTAGAGGTTCTAGATGTTTCCTTGGCTTGGGACAATGTAATGCCAATTGTTGCTCCCATCTTCACATGGTCTTCTCTTCTGTCTCTTGAAAGGACATTTGTCATGGATTTGGGCCCTACCTGGTTGACCAGGTATAACCTCATCTTGAGATCCTTAACTACACCTGCAAAGAACTTTTCCCAAATTAGGTCATATTCATGGATACTGGTGGCTAGGACATGGACATGTCTTTTGGAGACTACAATTCAACATACTATAGCCAGCGTTGATGAAAAGTAGTGGGTGTGGCAGTGAGAAAAGTAGGGCACGATGAAGCCAGAGAGAGAGGTTAGGACCAGATTATGCATGTATTAGTTTGCTACTGCTGCATTAACTAATTACCGTAAAGTTAATGGCACATTATAAATAACATAAATAACATCCATTTATTATCTCAGAGTTGTGTGGGTCAGAAGTCTGGACACCGTGGTTTAGCTGGGTCCTCAGCTTAGGACCTCACGAGCCTGAAAGCAAGGTGTCCACTAAGCTGGGCTCTTATCCGGTGGATCTAAGGAAGCTCATTCAGGTTTTGGACAGCCTTCAGTTCTTTTCAGTACCTTGACACATGGGCGCCTTCAGGTTCAAGGCAACAACAGCATCCTGAATTCTCATATTTCAAATCTCCTGATTTTCCCTTCCGCTACCATCCTAGGAAATAATTCTCTTTCCAAGATCTCATGTGACTTCATTTGGCTCACCAGGATAATCCAAAATAAACTGCTATTTTAAGGTGAGATGACCAGTAATCTTAATTACATCTATAAAGTTCCTTGTGCCATGTAAAATGAATATAGCTTCCTAAGGAATGTGGCTAAACTTCTATTTGGTAGCACTATCAACAAGTTTTTAAGGAAACTGGAAATAGAGAAAAATCCTAATATTTGATGTCACAGGAAATAGATTAAGATTTTCTTCAACATACTCCTTGGTCAGCAACAAAATACTAGACTCTGGAACCTGGGGCTGATTTATTATATCATTTCAATGAAAAATTTCAACAAAAGACTTCACTTCTAATAAAGCAATGGAATCCTTTCCTACCATAGTTTGAACTAACATCCCAAGTTTTCATCATCCAAACCAGCTTCTAAGTCAAGAAGCAAATATCAATTTTTAGCCTGTACTGTTTTTGTCAATACTAAAAACATTCACATGAAAAAAACAGATGAGAGAAGTAATGTGGAAGTGAATTTGAAATGTTGAATATATTGAAGTCATTAGCCAAATTGAAATTTGTAAAACCAACTACCCTGAATCCTGGAAAATGAAATAGATTGTTTTAATTCAAAGTTAGAATAAAAGAAAGATCTTCCAGGAGGAGAAACATCAAAAGTGCAAGCTCTTCTGTTTTCATGAATTTTATGAAGGGAATAAAAGAACTATCAGAAATGAAGAAAAAATATAAAAACTACTCAAATAAGCTCATGGAATCTTGAAGAGCTATGGCCAACACTCATATATATTACATTTCCTCTTTCATTTAACCCATACCAAGTCACATAGTCACTCCCTCCTTGATTGATGCTCCTGTTTATGTGTCAGTCCCTACCCTACTATGGTGGGCACTCCAAAAATGCGTATAGCATGAAGGAAGTTCTTTCCCCACCAGACTATCAAAGATGTTCCTACTTAGCCCAACCCAAATTTATGACTTCTCTTTTCAACAACTATGGTAGTTACATTAGAAATACTCATTTGATATGCATTACATACTGTTTTATATTATCATGTGTGTATACCTTACTTCCCCACTGGATTATAAATCCCTTGAGGGCTAAAATTACAATCTACAGCCTCCCTGTCTTTAAAATGAGGACGACCTTATCTATCCTGGAAGGCCGTCATGAGATAATGCAAGTGAAAATATATAGCACAGTAACTGGCACAGAGAAAATGATGATTAGCTTTCATTTTCTCTCCATTTTTATTATTTTGTTTTCCTCGAGGTTCACATTACAGTGTCTTACAAATAGCAGGTACTCAATAAATGCACACTAATTCACTGTGAGTGCTGCAAGTTCAAGGAAAAGTTAATGTAGCTCAGAGATTAAAGGGCAAGATCTAGGAATTGCAGCTTACATGAGGAAATAGGAGTTCTATTCTTGACATTGGCTCCAGCAATCAATAATTGGATAATTGGGCTATTACCATTGTTTAAAAAGTTTTAGAACAAATTATTAATTCATAATAGTACTATGGTGTTTTAAATGTCACCAGAAAGACAGCATTTTCAGTAAGAGATGTTAAGGGGGAAAGCCAGAATTCTGTCCAAATAGAAATGGAAATGCTGCTTCTACTCAAGGTTAAGATGGTTTGGGTCATTAAGTTGAGTTTGGATTTTATTTAACAAGTAAAATGTGATACCTTCATATGAGATATGAAGTACCTTCAAAACCATCCCCTAATCCATAAGTTATAAAGTGCTGACATCACGTATTATAACATAGAACACAGCTGGCTCTCCAATCCACACTCTTTCTCCACATTATCTACCTCAGTGGGTAACCTTCTTGCTCAGTGTGTTTTTTTAAGATTTTATTTTATTTTATTTTATAATTATTTATTTATTTATTTGAGTGAGTGAGAGAGAAAGAGAGAAAACAGGAGCTGGTGGAGGGGCAGAGGGAGAAGCAGACTCCCCACTGAACAAAGAGCCTGACATGGGGACCTGAGCTGAAGGCAGATGTTTAATGGACTGAGCCTCCCAGGCTCCAGAAGATGTTTTGGGTTTTTTTTTTTAAGATTTTTTATTTATTTATTTGACAGAGAGGGAGATTGCAAGTAGGCAGAGCGGCAGGCAGAAAGAGAGGAGAAAGCAGGCTCCCCGCTGAGCAGAGAGCCTGATGCGGGCTCGATCCCAGGACCCTGAGATCATGACCCGAGCCGAAGGCAGAGGCTTTAACCCACTGTGCCAACCAGGCACCCAAGATGTTATTTATTTTAAAGACAGAGAGAAAGAATGGTTGGGAGGGAGAGGGAGAGAGAGAATCTCAAGTAGACGCTGCACTAAGCACAGAGCCCCATGCGAGGGTCCGATCTCACGACCCTGGCATCATGACCTGAGCCAAAATCAAGAGTCAGATGCTCAACCAACTGAGGGACCCGGCACCCCCTTGCTCAGTGATTCTGATGGGCGCTTCTATCATGGCAGAAAGTGGTGGGTCTGAATGGGAAATTAGGATTTCATAACAATAACTAAAAAAAAAAATCACACTCAAATCTATTCCATCAACACACTGCAACTTCATATTCCCCTAAACCTACTATAAGTGCATAATAAATATAAGAAAGGAACTCTCATAAACATACAAACGACAATCTCAGGAAAATCATGTTATTTGTAAAAGAAGCCTTCTTTGAGAAAGTAATTGTTGAGGCTTAAGATAAGAAAGGGCAACCGTCCTAGAAGACAGAGAGACAGGAGAAATAATGAAAAGTGGGATGGCAGCTGTGGGAAGTGCACTAGCGGGGCTGGGGGGTGGGGAACAAACGTTAAAATGAGAGAGAACACACAGAATCCATGAGATGTATTTAAATCCCAGAACCAAACTAGCTACCCAGAGGGAGCTGCTTTTCATCTTCTGAATTGACACAAGCCTTTTGAAACCTCTGTGGCTTTGACCTTTCATTATTGCAGAACAGAGCCACCTGCCTTGACCCCTCCCCTGAGCCCGTCGGTGGAGGAGCCAGAGACGGGTGCCCTCAGCCACTCTGCAGTAGCATGAGGCTTTTGCTGCTCTCACTTCAAAACTGGCCAGATCAGGAGCTGTGAGTCTTGCAAGAAAAGGTTTTTCTCTCAGTGCCTGTGTTTTTGGTGAGAGATGTAATACATCAAAGCGAAGAAGAGATGCAATCATGCAGGGAATGATTTCAAAAACTTTAATGAACCATTTAAAATAAACTCATTTGAAGGTAATTTAACAACACCACTTTTACAATTAAAAATACTATTTTAGCATGCAAATGCAGAACATTAGTCCCATGTCAGGATGGAAAATGAAGTGAAACTGAGGGGCTTTTGAAACATGAATGCCATCTCAGTAATTTCTCATCACTCCACGGTGCTCTTAGGCAGCCTAATGAAAGAATGAATTGATTTAAACAACATTTTGTTGGAGCAATGGGGTTTGAGGAATTAAATTAACTCGATGGTTAGTTGTAAGAGCTAGGCTTGGAACTGGCATTATATTGTTACTAAAATTAATTTCTATCTTTTCCTAAGTTTTATTTGGATACTTTTTCTATTTATTGCTAAAATATCAACCAAGGGGTTGAGCAATTAGCAGAATACTTCATCAGTCCTCTTCAATGTATTAACATTTGCTTGAAAACGTGTATGTTAAGGCAAAATTACACTCTCTGGAAAAACAAATTGGATTCCAGACGCTGCCCCCAGGAATTGTAGTAGCAGCTGAGTCTGACTTTGAAGGGTAAGAGGAATAACAAGCTGGCACATGGACTGAGCCACAGCAATTCTCAATCTTTTCCTTCACTGTGACACAGTTGACAAATCACACTCACATAGTACGTCCATGACTGTTCCAGGTTACAGATCTCAGCAATGCTGAGATGGGCGGGTTATGGGCAATTCTCAACGTACTGGCTTCAGCATACAAGCTCCTTTCATACTTGAAGTAGATCAGAATGCTAGTCAGCAAAAGTGATGTTACATAAACTTATATAAGCTCAAATTCTTAAAAAGTAGGTCATAAATTTTGTACTCTAACTGCTACAAAAAAGAAAAGAGATTTTAAAAATAACAGATACTAACACATTAGGTAACAACTTACTGACATGCAAATTTCCTCCTGCAAAGTTTTTCTCTTTCTATAAATCTAACTCTAGGTTTTAATTATATATTTATTATTTGAGAGAGAGAGAGACCAGGGAAAGGGGCAGAGGGAGAGGAGAGAGAGAAAATCCTCAGATTCCTTTACACTGGGCTTGATCCCAGGACCCTGAGACCCTGACCTGAACTGAAATCAAGAGTCAGACACCCAAAAGACTGAACCACCCAAGTGCCCCTAACTTTAGTTTTTTAATACCAGCCTCACAAGAGAATATTAAACTCAGATGCTATCTTGATAAAAACAATATTATTAGTAATAACTTCTACCATGATTGAGCAGTATGGAACAGCACATTCCAGGCACAGAGTGTGCATTCTCCATTAAATTCCACATAAACTGTCCAAGATAATAGTCCCATTTTAAGGAAAAACAAATGAGGGTTCGAACTTGCCCTGGATTCTAGAGATGGCAAATGGTGGAACTAGGATTTGGTTAAAGGTCTATGTCCACTGTGATTTGGTAGTCACATGTCACCAATGTCCACTGCCCCATGAAAGAAAAAAAATCAAGACACGAATACGATGCTTTCATTTTTCTTTTTCTCTCAAGCAAGACCTCATGATCCAAAGAAACACTGTTCTCTTTCAAAGAGCTCTCTTGGGAGGCTACACACATATTCCCACCAGGATGCATCTGCTCTATGGAAGAGACCTTCATATCCAGTTTGTGAGTCAAGTGAGAAAAGGTCTCATTTCCACCCATACTTCCCATGATTACACAAATGTAAATTTTAAAATGATATCTCCATCTTGTTCACCCACCTCATCTCTGTAGAAAGTTTTTGGTGAGGACTTACAACATGTTTTTAGTAAAAACAAATCGCTAAGACATGCACATAACATCTGAGGAGACTATTTTGAAGGACACAACAGATGTTCAAATTTTTAAATTCTACTATATCTAATTTTTATAGTCTTTGCTTTTAGAGTAGTTCTAGGTTTATGGCAATATTGAGCAGAAGGTACAGAAAATTCTCATATACCACTTTTTCCCAATACAGTTTCCTCTATTAGTAATATCTGCCTTTGTGTTGTGCATTTGATACAATTGATGGCCTAATATTGATACATTATTATTAACTAAACTGCATAGCATACAGTAGCATTCACTCTTGGTATAGTAGAGTTCTACGGGTCTTGACAAATGTATAATGTCATGTATCCATTAGAATATGACACAGAATAATTCCTCTGCCCTGTAACCCTTTTGTGCTTCAACGATTCATCTCTCTCTCCCTACCCCCAAGCCACAAGTAACCACTGATCATTTTATTGCCTCCATAGTTTTGCCTTTTCCAGAACATCACAGAGTTGGAATCATGAAGTATGTCACCTTTTCAGATTAGCTTCTTTCACTTAGAGGTATTCATTTAGGTTTCATCTATGTCTTTTTATGGCTTTACAGCAACATGTTAAAAGAAAAAAGTACACAAATGTTTATCTTCCATCTTATATCCGCATTTCAAATAAGTATGTAGGGAAAAAGACTAAAAGGGGTTGAATAAAATGCATTAGGAGGTCATGGTTTGGGTTATTTTTTTTACCTATTTCCATATTTTGGTTTTTGAAATTTTATAGAGATACGTTTTAAAACATTGTTCACGGGGTGCCTGGGTGGCTTAGTCGTTAAGTGTCTGCCTTCAGCTCAGGTCATGATCCCAGGGTCCTGGGATCAAACCCCACATTGGGCTCCCTGCTTAGCAGAGGGCCTGCTTCTCCCTCTCTCTCTGCCTGCTGCTCCCCCTGCTTGTGCTTTCTCTCTCTCTCTGTCAAATAAATAAATAAAATCTTAAAAACAAAAACACTGTTCAAAAAAGCAAAGAAGGAAATCAATTATATCTCCTCATTGTTCTTTTCCATTTATTTGACATCTAGTTAAATGCATTTCTCTCCCATTTCTTTCCCCATATCTGGTTTATTTGAGCTGAGAGTTAAAATTATGTGCATCCTTTGAAGGAGAGAGAGGAAAAGGCAAGAAAGAGAATACGAAAAGAGCAAGGAAAAGAAACATATTTGGGAAGAGTCAGTGATGTTTCAGGAAAACCCATGAGTATTCATAGCCCCACTTGTGAAATTATAAACACTTATGGTCAAAGAAGACATACATCATGGCAGTGAATTAGGTGTAACTTAGTTCTGCTGTGCAGTGTCTCCTATTCAGGAAAATCACACCCCTCAGTCCAAGTCAGGTAAAGGGCAGTTCTCATTATAGCTGTGGTGCACTGAGCCCTTTCTTCATGTCCGACATCATGCTATATGCACCTTGCACACAGTATTTTATACAATCCTCCCAGCACTACTATGAGAAAGATGTTTAACAAATGAGGTTGAACAAGAAAGTTGGCTCCAAACCTAGATTGGACACAAAAGCCTGCTCATACCTACTAGATACTGCCGCAGGTTACAGTATATGAAATCCATTTGTCTTCTTATCACCAACTATACCTTCTGCCCTGAAGCTGGGTGTGACCATGGAGGGGAAGTGGGAGAGTGTCTGAACCAAAGACCAGCATTTAGACCTGTATTTAGACAGAGGTTTTCTGGGCTAAATGGGAGAATTCAGTAATTAATGTATTTTAAAAAGCCCTTGAATGGAGATACTTCAGACCCAAGGTTCCCTGCCTGGCACAACATGAGGGGTTGAGGACAATTAAACCCAGACATAAACCCCAGCTCTATCTCTCCACTTCCATGTGACTGTTCTTATCCTCAATTGCTTAATCTATAAACTGGGGATCGAGTGAAGAGGTTATTGAATAAAAATCCACTCAACTGATCCTTTAATTTAAAAATGTAATGAAGCTCTTTATGGTGTAAAAATAGAAACTCCAGGCTCAAAATATTTGGCATAGAGTGGCATTCCTGTATCAGTTCCTGTCTCCTGTACCTAGGAGAGCAAACTTGGGCAAATTGTTTTTGTTTTTGTTTTCTTAAACAGGAAGAACGGGGAGGAGCAGAGGGAGAGGGAGAGAGAATCTTAAGCAGACTGCACACTCAGCATAGAGCCTGATTTGGGGCTCAATCCCAGGACCCTGAGATCGTGACCTGAGCCGAAATCAAGAGTTGGACACTCAACCAACTGAGCTGGATGCTCAACAATCCAGGCACCTCAACCATGAGCAAATTCTTACCCTCTGCATCTCTACTGCCTCATCCCCAAAATGGTGATATTGATGCCTAGCCCTGTAGGTTGTTATAAGGATTAAAATGGATAACTATAGGGTCCTTGCAAGCCCGCTTCAAAGCCTCCCATGCCACCCAGCCATTGTCAACCCCACCGTGTACTTTGACCTCGCCGTGGTGACAAGCCCTTGGGCCGGGTTTCCTTCAAACTGTTTACAGACAAAGTTCCAAAGACAGTAGGAAACTCTCATGCCCTCAGCACTGGTGAGAAAGTGTTTTGTTATAAAAGGTCCTGCTTTCACAGGATTATTCAGGGAATTTTGTGCCAGGGTAGGGGCTTCACATGCCATGATGGCACTGGTGGCAAGTCTGCCTACCTATGGGGAGAAACCTGATGTTGAGAATTTCACCCTGAAGCACATGGGTCCTGGCATCTTGTCCATGGCAAATGCTGGACCCAACACGAATGGTTCCCAGCTTTTCATCTGCACTTCCAAGACTGAGTGGTTGGATGGCAAGCATGTGGTCTTTGGCAAGGTCAAAGAGGGCGTGAATACTGTGGAAGCCATGGAGAGCTTTGGGTCCAAGAACGGCAAGACCAGCAAGAAGATCAGCAATGCAGACTGCGGACAAATCTAATAAACATGACTCGTGTTTTGTCTTAACTACCAGCCCATTCCTTCTGTAGCTCAGGAGAGCACCCCTTCACCCCCATTTGCTTGACATATCCTATAATCTTTGTGCTCTTGCTGTAGTTCTGTGGCTTCCATATTTTCCTTACTCCCCTCCAAGTCTAGCTGGATTGCAGAGTTAAGTTTATGATTATGACATAAAAACTAAATAACAGTAAATAAATAAATAAATAAATAAATAAATAAATAAATAAATAAATAAAATGAGTAACTACACAGTAAGAGTTAATAAGTCATATTTGTCAGATTGGTTCTAATGAGGCTGTTTCTCCAAGGATGGGAGGGGGGCGGGAGAGGGTTTAATTACTAACATGATAGACAGTAACTCAGAGACTGTTTCAATGACATGAGTGAAGGTCATTTCATTAAAACACGGGCATTGCAGCAAGGAGAAGGGAATTGGAAGCAAAAACCAGGTATGTTACAGTGAAGAAGTCAAGGTCAGGGTGAGAAGAAGAATAAGTCAAGGTCAGAGTGAGGAGAAGAATATGTGACCGACATTGCATTTACAGTGCATATTCTAATCAGCATAATTTAGAATTGGTGGCTTGCTGTAAGGGACCCTGGCTTTGGCATAAGATTACCAACATAACCCTTGAATCAAATCCTGGTCTCATCACTTAGCTTTGAACTCTTGAAAAATTTGTTGAACTTCTGTGAGCCTCTGATTCTTCTTCTATAAAATGGGACTAATAAGACGGTCCTGGTAGAGTTGTTTTAAGGATCATATTAGGAGCACTAACTCATGTATATTACCTAGAAAATTATTAGCTGACCTCAAATAGGCCTTTATTAGCTTTTTGCCTCTGTGGAGCTAATTGTGCCAAGAAGAGAAGATAAAAGACTTACAAAGATCTACAAATCATCCCCATTAGAAAAATTATGTCATCACACTCTATTTTCTCTGCTCAAATCTCCCTTAACAAACTGGAACATTGTGCATAACTTTGAGTCATGTATTTAAAAAGACATAGCAAGGAACTGGTTATCCATTGTACTTTGACCCAGTGGGATCAATCTTGTGCCTTTCATTCAGTCAGCCCTCTCAACCTTTCATTTCTTATTGAGATATGCTTTTTCTCATGATATTTCCATAACTCCACTCTTTCCTCACATCTGTAGATCAGTGGGACCCAGAGACCAGGGGAACACTGAATTTTGGTTTTCATAAGGGGAAGCAACCCTGCAGAGATCCTCCTTCCCACAACAGGGGAAAACTTTTCCTTGGCCCAAGAAACACAACTCAGCTCCTACCAAACTAGCTTATTTTAATTGAGCTCAGTTTTCCAATACTTAATTTGAAACGGAAAGTGAACACAACCCCCAGTGTCTGTGAGAACCATCTGTTGGCAGACTCCCCACTGAAATCCCAACTTGCCTGCTTAGATTTCTACATGCGTCTTTTGGATCTGGGTTGTGAATTTAAACAGTGTTTGGGTGAGACCAACCTTTTCACAAGTTTCTCTCAGTCCTGTCTTTCAAAATTGAGTCCTGAATTCATCTCCTTATATTGTATCAGAATCCCTTGATCCCAGACCAGTTTTCCCACCTGATGCCAAGGCTGCTTGGGGTTATATACTATCTTTCCTCCCTCAGACTGGCACCTTAGAAATTCTTATAACAGATTAAACTTCAATTTCTCCATACCTCCTTAAAAGCAAGCTATTCAACCTCACACCTATGAGGATGGTTACTGTCAAAAACAAAATAAAACAAAATGACAAGTGTTGGTTAGGATGTGGAGAAATCACAACTCTTGTGCACAACTTTTATGCACTGGTGAGAATGTAAAATGGTGTAGTCACTGTGAAAAACAGTATGGCAATTCCTCAAAAAATTAAATACAGAATTACCATATGATCCAGGAATTACACTTCTGAGTGTACACACACACACACACAAAAATATTATTCCATCTTAAAAAGAAAGGAAATTCTGACACATACTACAACAAGGATGAACCTTGAGGACATTGTGATCAGGTAAATGAACCAGTCACAAAAGGCAAATACTACTTAGACAAGGTACTTATAGTCAAATTCAGAGAGACAGAAAGTCCCCAGGGACTGGGCGGGTGGAGGGGTGGAAATGGGGGTTGTTGATTCATGGATAAAGAGTTTCAGTTTTACAAGATGCAGAGAGTTCTGGAGATTGTTTACACAGCAGTTAATGTACTTAACATACTGAAATGCACACACTTAAGAATGGTTAAAATGCCAAATCTTATGTCATGTATATTTTACTATCATTAACAAATTTTAACTTTTTTTTTTTAATTAACTGTTCATCTTGCCAGCTGGTCCCTTCTCCCCTGAGCTTATCAGAGGCATAGCTGTCCCACCAAAGTGTAACTTGGGCTACAGCTCACCTTGTGGACATTGCCACCAGGCTAGGCAGCTGGAACCATAGTGAATTTTGACCAACAGTACCCAGCGAAGAAATAAACTGTCACTGAAGATAGGATAAAAATTGTGGAAAGAATTCATGCCATTTGTCGGGTTAAAGAATGTTAAAGAATGAGAATACAAGCCTAAAGAAGGAAGGGAGGAGGGAGGGAGGGAGGGAAGAAGGAAGGAAGGAAGGAAGGAAGGAAGGAAGGAAGGAAGGAAGGAAGGAAGGAGGGAAGGAGGGAAGTGAGGAAGGGAAGAAAAGTGAGCTAGCGCTCACAAAAGGAATTAAGGGAGACTGAGAAGGGCTTTGCAGATATGCTAAGAAAGAGAGGCTCAGGAGAAAATGAGCTTCCTAATGAAAGAGGAGGCATACTAAATTAATTATGCCTTTGAAATATTGACCTCATTCCTTAAAGCTATCACAACCCTGAAAAGAAAGAAAAGGCATTTGTATAAGTTAGAAGTAATGGAGCCTGTGAGGAATTAGCCGTCTATCAAGACCAATAAAAGGATGTTTAGAGAACTGGAACAAATGCACATGAACAGGTCCCAGTGTCTCACTTACAGGCAATCTATTGAATTAGCACTTAGAATTTCTCTTCTAAAAAAAATAAATATAAACACCTCTGAAAGATCAGGGGAATAGCAATGTAGATAGCACAGACCAAAGCAAAAAGACCTTTGAAACTGTAGACTTCTTAGGCTGGTGGCTCTAATAATAGAGACAAAATATATAAATATCAAGGTCCTTATTAAAATGAACACTACACTGAGCCTCAGGGTTTTTTTTTCAATCAAACAGATAAAATAAGAGTGTTCGTTGTTGGAACTCTTATTAAATCGCCCCTTCATTATTTATTAACTGAACCTGAGCAAGTGACTTTCAGAGCTTAACTTTTCTAGTTCCATTTTCTTCTCTTCATGTTTTACTTGAAGAGTTTTTTGTTGCTTTTTTTTTTTTTAAATAGTGCCTGGGATGCCAGAAATGTTCATCACTGTTGATCATTATTATCATTCCATCTAGAACTAACAGATCCTCCCCATCTCTTCCTGAGTCCCCACTTCCTGAATCTGTTTGCTTGAATCTGTCTCTCTGAGCATTCACTGTACTTGCCTGGTGTGAAGGCTCAGTGGAGGCAACAGGCTGAGTGGCTCTGGAAAGCTGAGTTCAAATCCCAGGTTTCCACTAACTGTGTAACTTCTCCACTGAGAAGTTACAACTCTCCATCTGACTTCTCCACTTCTCCATGTCTCTGTTTCCTCAACAACAAAATGAGAAAAATGAGGCCTATCTTTCAGGGCTATCATTGAGGACTAAATGAGATTACGTGTAGAAAGGATTTAACAGAGCAGACAATAAATAGCAAGCACTCATGAGAAGGTATTATTATTGTTGCTATAATAACAATATTATCTCTTGATTTTATAAAAGGGAAGCTTTTTTTCAGTGAAACTAGGCTGGCCTATGTACTCAGAGTAGAAGGGTAACTTGAAAAAGCTATATCCTTTGGTCTAGTATCTTTGTTGAAGTCTCACCTAAGAATTTCTACTTTCTATTTAAAACTGAAAGTAGGCATAAGAATTAATTTTAAAAATAGAAAATGTAGAGATAGTGAGTCACTTACAATTTAGAATAAAATGATTTACGTTCAAATTTTTTTTCTTAACAGTTATTGAAATCAATGCAGAGAAAAAGGAGGATTTTTTTTTTTAAGATTTTAATTTAGTTGACAGAGAGACACAGTGAGAGAGGGAACACAAGCAGGGGGAGTGGGAGAGGGAGAAGCAGGCTTGCCGCCGAGTGAGGAGCCTGATGTGGGGTTCGATCCCAGGATCCTGGCAGACTCTGGAGCCAAAGGCAGACACTTAACAACTGGGCCACCCAGGCACCCCAAAAGGAGGGATTTTAATGAGGGAGGGAAAAGTTATGAATGATAAGGGCTCAGCCTTTGAAAACAGACCCAGATTTGAGATTGCAGTGGAGGATTCCAGAGAGTGGAGAGCATCAGGGAAGCAAAATTAATAGGGGTACCCATTCACTTATTTATCCATCCATCCACCCCTCCATCCAATAATTCAACCATTATCATTTAGCATCTACTACATGCAATGTCTAAGTCCCTAGCACCAAACACAAAGAGACACCATTCTTAGGTTCAAGGAGTCCAGAGTATAGTGCGATAAATAAGCTTGTAATCAGCACAGTGCAGTCCATAAGTGCTATAATCTCAGAACATATTCATTATTTTGGAAACACAGGATGACTGAGTGATGACAAGGGGAAAGGCGGGAAGATATGGATAAAGTCATTAAAGGGGTCCTAGAAAAAGTATCACATAAGCTATCTCCACGAGGTCTCAACAGAAGAGAGCTGCAACGGGCAAATTTCAGGTAGAGGGAATGAAGGCATGAAAAAGTTCTACCGAGTGGAGATCCACAGGTAATTCTGTATGATTCTCACATAGGCCAGTGACGAGAAAGATGGAAGGGGTGGGAAGTATACCAAACAGGTGCCCAACAGGACTCACTGTATGGTGTTGAGGCAAAGAAGTGACACAATCACATTTGTATTTTAGAAGGAAGATTGTGACTGTCTTGGAAATGACTGGCTAGGGGGGGTCAAGATGGAACAAAGGGAGACCAGCACAGAGGGGATTAAAATGCATCAGGAGAGGCCAGCAACCTGAACTAAGGCATCAGTAAGGGAAGGTAGACATAGTTCAGAAACCAGAATTGATAGGATTCGCTGACCATGTGTTTGCAGGAAGAGTATGGAATGCGAGTCAGGGTTCTGGTTTGGGTATCTGAATGGACGAGAGTTACAGTAAAGTCAGAGGGACTGAGGGAAGAATGCAGGCCCAGGGCTTATAGGAAGTGCCGGCTTTTTATAGGAAAAGCAACTGGGACTTAATTCATTGGAAAGAACACTTAGAATAAAAAGGCTATAATAATTGCAAAGTTATTGCAAAATTGCAAAATTTATTATTCTCATCTGACATACCAATAATCCAAAGTCCACATCCTTCCACATCTCAACTGCTTCCTGTAACTGAAGACTGACAGTACAGCACAGAAACAGTGTCAGTGTGTAAACAAGAGCACCATAAACTTTAATGAGCTTGAAAAAAATAGCTAAATAAGTGTTAATTCCTCTCAGTAGCTGGAACCTTCCCTCCTAGAGTTGCTAAGCATTAATAACATATTTCTGTGGGTAAACCAGGGAAGCTGAGCTGGAAGAGGGCCCTTCTCAAATTATCCCGGTGAGTACTCGGTCCCCTAAAGCTGGCCAGAACCTGGAGACAAGTTGGAAGGTGTAAACATCATAACATCACACCTGACCCCAACAGACCCTCTGTGCTGGGCAACACGGAACCAAAAATGCCATGGAGAGACCCTCTCCCTACAGGAAAGGACCAGAATACCTACACGCGGTAGGACAGCACTCTCCCGGAGTTCCACCCAGGCTGTCTTCCAATCATTCCCACACATCTATCTGACCTCCGTGTGATTATCTAGCAGGAAAATAGTGCAAGAAGCTGCTATTTACTGAAGGTTTACTAAGCACCCAGAACTGTGCTAAATGCTAATTATCTAATATCTAAATTAATTCTTGTAACCACCACCCTGTGAAGTGAATACCATTATTTCCATGCCCATTTTGGAGATGGAGAAACGAAGGCTCGAAGAAGAGAAGCAACTTCTCCAAGGTTTTGCAGCAAGTGGCACAGCCAAGCTTCGAGGAGGGATCTCCTTGCTGCCAAAACCAGTTCTCTTAACCACTGTGTTATAACATCTTTATATCTAGATCAGTCCAGGCCCAATTTTTAACTTTATCAGGAAAATCCTAAAATATGTGCCAACTTTGCTCAGAAACTGTAATCAGTCTGGTTCAACTTTCCATTTGGAGTCCGAAGATCTGACCGTTCACTAAGCCCACCCCGGGACAACCCACCAATAAATGCATGACTCCAGGTACAGGCTTAGGCTTTGGTATTTGAACTAGAAAGACAGATAGATAAATATTATTACTTGGATCTGTACAACTCCCTAATATACTATATTTCTGTAATATTTCCTCTGGACTTTTTACAGGATGTGTTTTTTTAGCATTCCTGCACTTTTTGCCATTTTAACCTGTCCTGAATAGAACAATACTCTCGGTCAGTCAAAAGTGCCATTTCCTTTTACGGCCAAGGTTTTTCACAATGATACTAAATAATATAAATGATGTTTTATTTGATGGCTGTTTTATGCGTGCTGGAGCCTCTGGTGGGACGAAAGGCTCGGGCTTCCCCTGTACATCTTGCCAGCTCCCCGATCGGTTGCAGCTGTCAAGATCCCCCCTGGAAAATTTAAATCTCTGCTTAAAACATTAACTTCTTCATTTAATTTTTTATTGCTAAGGGTTTACAGCTGACTTTATGGCCCTGGGATGATTAATTTTTAATGCCTTTCTTTCTTTCATCTTTGATCAACTTCCTCCATTTTCAATTTGAATGCAATTGTACCTTTCCGAAAAGCATTTGTCACTTGCTGGTTTGCATATTTCAGGCAACCCAAGGTGGCTGGTGCAGAGTGGAAGGCAGGCACTCCTGCAGGGAATAACTGAAAGAGACAGTAACTCTATGCCTTTCCTGTGACTCCTGTTGATAGCAAATTCTCTAGCATCAGTAAATCTTGTGGTTCTAGGTCTTGGCAGGCAATGAATTCCCTGAGAGGGTTATGCTACCAAATCTGTCACTGGCATGCACAAGGTATGAACTGACTCATAGCTTTCAAAACTAGTGACCATGATCAGGGAAAACAAATGTGAGAAACACACCTTAAAAACAATTCATACTTTCTCCACCCCAACCACCAAAATACAAAACACAACAACAAAAAAAAAGCCAAAAGTAACTGGAGATTTGGTTTGCAAGTCAAAAAGTCCTTGGGTTTTATAATCACACAGTATATAGCCATTTAAATGTTGTAGCACATTTAATGACAGAGGGAAAATGTTCACTATAAATTCAGGGGCAAAGAGCAGGTTACAAGACAGAATATGGAATATTTCTTAAGAAGGTATATTTATGCATAAAAAGACTGGGAAAATTAATACTGATTCTCTCTAGGGATGAAAAAAATAAGTATTTACTTTGTTCTTTGTTTCTCTGTACCTCCCAAGTTTTCTATATGACTACATATTTTGTAATTTAAAAAATCAATTTTAATTTAAAATAGAATTTCCTGGGACGCCTGGGTGGCTCAGTCGGTTAAAGCGGCTGCCTTCGGCTCGNACTTTGTTCTTTGTTTCTCTGTACCTCCCAAGTTTTCTATATGACTACATATTTTGTAATTTTAAAAATCAATTTTAATTTAAAATAGAATTTCCTGGGACGCCTGGGTGGCTCAGTTGGTTAAAGCGGCTGCCTTCGGCTCAGATCATGATCCCAGGGTCCTGGGATCGAGTCCTGCATCGGGCTCCTTGCTCAGCGGGGAGCCTGCTTCTCCCTCTGCCTCTGCCTGCCACTCTGCCTGCTTGTGCTCTCTCCCTCTCTCTGACAAATAAATAAAATTTTTTTAAAAATCTTAAAAAAATAGAACTTCCTTGCATCTTGGATAATAATTTAAAGTAAATGAAGAAACAGAGACCAAATTCTTGAGAGCATAAAGGAGAAATGGAAGATGTCAGAAATAAATCTGCAATATTTATCAATATATTGAAGGCACTGATTGGAGTATTATATTCCTAATTCCTAAGGTTGTAGAAGTTGTACCCACATTTTACAAGAATGAAAATGGGCTCAGAAATTGTCAAGTTTGCAAAGATTAGGCTCGAGGTAAATAAATCCCAGATCCTTATGACTTCAAAATGCACACTATTACCGCTGTGTTATACCACCTTAATTGAAGTACATTTCTACACACAATTGAGCTACCACATAGATTCAATTATTTTATAGGGGAGAAGTTTTGACTCCCAGCCCCAGTGTTAAATCAAAAACATATTTTCTAACCCCTTTAGTCTTGCTTTTTAAAAAAAAATATGTACCTGTATAAAATAATACATTAATACTTTCCATTATAATTTATGGGCATGTTACAGTTTATGGTGCATTTATCACATCCATCAGTCTCCCTATTTGATTTATTTCACTATGTAACTACAATATCAAATTGCATTTGACACATCTAACAACCTGTATAGAGAAATAAATATATGGACCAAAAATGAAAATCTTTGTCCCAATTTTATCTTTAAATAAACTAAACTATATATATTTATGAAACCGGTTACCAAGTCATATAAGTTGTAACAACTGTTGTTTACCTGATTAATATCTCCCCCGATATAATAAATTATTGGTGTTATCCCTTATTAGGCGGGGCTGTCACTAGTTGACACTAACCTCAGCCCCTGTCTGAGTCACAGTTTGACAGAAAGCCCATAAGCAAACTCTTCTAATCTCTTGATAATAGTTGGGTCATTTGTAGTCTTAAATTGTGAACTTCTCTTACCAGTAGCAATGTGTTATTTACGGCACTGAATCTTTCCTCGGCTTCTGCTCAAGTAACAGCAATTACATTCTTTTTTTTTTTTTTTTGCTAGTTCTTATAATAATGTCTAAATATTTTCTGTACTCATTGACTTTATAATCAACTAAGTCACAACAGAAATCATTTGGTGGTTTGTCAATTAGGTCAAATCTAAGCCTTCCAGCTTATGTGCTTACATCCTGACTACACTATACTTGTTATAAATAACAGTTTCCTCATCTGTAAAATGGGGATTATGGTGGTTATTAGAGGACTCAAATAAGTCACCGTACCTGATGCCCAGGAAAGAAGCCCCACGTGAACATTAGCTCTCACATTTATTAAAATGAATGTAGTTGGTATCCACGATGAGTGGGTATTCCACGGATTTTCAAAGAGCTAGGTCATTAAATGACCTATGACTCCAGTCATCCCCACCGCCCTCTTATCTCAGGAGTGTCCAACATGCAAAGAAGCCTGCAGTGTCTGGCCATTGCTGCAATGTTCACTATTTCTGTCCCCCTCCCGCACCCCCATTCTTCCTGTCTCTCCAAGTCTCTCGGGTCCAAAATCCCATAGATGTTGCTGTTCCTGCAAGCAAAAACACAATGGTGACTCCAGGGCAGGGCACCCTTCCCTGCGGTGAACCACTGCTACACCTGGGACCAGCACAGGTGGTATTTGCTTGTCAAGGTGTAAGCATCGCTGCCATGGAGTCCATCTCCCCTGTCAAGGTCCAAGCTTGATCTGGTATAGAGGAAATACAGGAGCAGAAGCCAAGGGAACCAGGGGACAAGATCCAGGCAAGCCAGCTGGCAGGGACAAAGGCAAGCCCTGTGTAGTGGGTGAAAACAAGGTGCAGAATTCTTTGATTCCGGGAGGCTTTTATGGGAAAGCTCTGGAGCAAGAACTGTATGGGTGTGCAGAGTGGCTCTGATACCAACCAATCAGATAGAACACCGGGGCAGCATCCAGTGATGTCCTCTCTGCCAGGCCTTAATCCTGTAGAAGACAGCATGCAGGAATATCCAGGAAATTCCAGGAATGAGCTGAAAGGGCAGCCAGAGCATCAGGAGGCACACTTGAGAGAAGCAGCAGTTATTTACCACCTAATATAAAAGTGCTTCATGTTCTACCACCGGATGACCACATGGTGTGTAATAACCAAAGCGCAGCCTGCACCTTGAAACCCATATCCTTCACTTGCATGACCTTCCAGATGCATCCTTCCAACCACAACTTCAGCACAACTGCCTACCATGCAGATATCCATCCACGTGAACATGAGAAATCTGGTGATAACCCAAAAAACAAGATGCAGATTTTCCACGATAAAGATAAAAAGAAACTACATCCAATTTAAATCTATCAGTCATACCGGAAGTGACTTTTAGTTTTTCCCACATAGTTAAGCTGACTCTCCTTAGTGCCTGTTTTGGTGGAGGTGGTTACTCAAGGAAGAGAACTAAGAAAGGTGTGACCTGGACACCTCTCCGGACTCTCTCCCAGGGGGACCCGCTACCTAGTGGGACACATTTACCAATGTCTCCTGAGTCTTCCATCACTCTCTTTGGCGCCCTAGTCCACCATGCTCAGCTGCACTCTGCCATTCTTTCATTCGTCAGTATAAATGGGGCACCCTCTCTGTGCCTGGCATGATGGTAGGCAAAGGTGTAAGTAATCTTAATCAAAGCAAAAAAGAATAAATATACAATGGGAATTCATGCAATATTTCTTGTGAAAAAATGATGACAGTTTCATGAAGAACATCTTTTAGCTGAGGTTTTATTTCAATAGACCCATTAAAATAGTGCTTGAGAGCTCAGGCTTTGAACATTTAGGTATGGGAGTCTTTACAACCCAAACAATCCTGGGATGGGAATCTTTACAACCAGGACATGATATCCATATAACAGAGACAGAGGACTTATTTTAAGGAGGAAATTGGGCTGTAGCTGCTTAAGAGAGGATGTGTATTAAGTAAGTCTTTCAATGCCCCCGCCCCCCGCCCCGGCTCTGCTCTTGCTCCCTTCCCATCGCAGTGGAAGTTGTGGTCTTTCCAAAGGACGTACCCTATCTTGTCACTTCTCTGCTGCCCCGCATCCTCTACTGGCCCAGAATTCAGAGGCGGCCTGTAAGGCTCTCCTCTAGACCCAGACCAGGTCCATGAAAAACATACCAGCAGCCTGGGTGCAGGCCCTCCCCACCTACGTTCCAGCTGCCTGAGTTCCCCTCCGAATCCTGTGAGCATGCATGCCTTTGTAGAAGCTATTGCCTCAGCCTGAAATGCTCTTCTCCCACCCCTTCACCTTTTCCCCGTATTATGAAAGCAATCCAACTTAAGATTCAGGTTAAATGTGATCTCCTTTTGTGGGGAACCTTCCCCAGGTGCCTCAGAAGAGCTAACATTCCCGTTCTCTACTACCAGCACTCAGGGTACTTAGCCCCATTTTTTACTCTTATGACTTTGTTTCCCCCTTGAGAGCAGAAACAGCATGCTTTTCTTTCTGACTGCCCAAACTTTACTAAGGGTCCATAAGGTTTTTTTTCTGTAAAGGGCCAAATAGTAAATATTTTAGGCTTTGCGGAACAGATGGGCTCTGTGTCAACTACTCCACACTGTCACTGTAGGGCAAAAGCAGCCATAAGTAATAGTAAATGAATGGGCGTTGCTATTCCAATAAAACTTTATTTAATTTAAACCCCTGGGCCCTCACAGAATATCTAGCACACAATAGACAGAAGCAGGTGACTATGTGTGAAGCAGGGTTTATTTTACTATCCTCTGTCCTTTATTTTGAGAACAGAATCTAGCTCTGTTGATAGATAGAGCTTTTACCCTTCCCCCATACAAACCGAAATACAAAATTTCAAGTTTGGGGGTGAGGCGCAGGAGGAGGAGGGTGAAATTTGCCTAAGAGCAAAAAACAGCCTTGAATCCTATTCAAATTTCAATGTTTTGAAATATCAAAATATCTGGGGGAAGTTATAGGGTGGCCGCGATCAAGGCCTAACGGCAAGAAAGCCCTAAAGAGCTCCCTGAGATAAAAATCACCATAAGTATGAGGGATGACATTGCTTCTGGATTTGCCAAAAGGCTAATCCCAAACCATGGAGTCTAGCAACATATGCACTTAGAGCCCTCAGGCAATGTGTTGAGCTAATTGAGAAATCTGGCTGGAGAAACCGTTGTGCTACTGCATCAGCATTGGCACGGGGCACCTCTATCATACTTGGGACTGTTGCTGCTCCCCAACTCCCTCTCTTCTATGTCACAAATCAGCTTCTACTCAGTCCCTATGGCCGGGACCACGCAGAAGGCAGACTTTCTTGAAGGACGAGGGAAGAACAGGCCTTTGAAGAGAAAGACAGAGCCAAGGTTCACCATCTGCAACCACTTCGCACCCCTGGCTTCTTGAATCCATCATGAGGACAGTCTCAGGGAAAGAGGACTTTATTTCCTGTACTCTGAGCAGGGAGGATACCGAATACGGCATATTGGTGCGTCCCTGTCAAGTGACGTCTATTCGTCCTAACAAACTAATAATGTGGGCTTCCTTGCATTACAGAGTTATCAGTAAATTTTTTGTGTGAAAGAAAAAATGAATGAATGAATGACAGAACACGAGCACGGTACAGAAAACCGACGTCTGCGACAGAATTCCAAATCTCTGGCTTCAAACCATTTTAAATCAAATGTCCCTGAGAGCTTCCCCTGGCCTGACTTTTAACACATGCCTCGTATGGTTCTGTGCATCACAATGTGAAGTACATGGCAATCTGGTTACATGCGCGTCGACACAAGCTAAGAGTTTTTATAATTTTTTTTTCTCCCTTAATGGGCACAAGTTCAGAATACATGGGTCCTTGCAATCCACACATTACCACGGAAATACTTCTAGCATCGCACTCAGATAGCACTCAGTATCCTCTCCGGGGACGCTGTCAGGACCAAAACAGTGACAGTGTTACATTCTGTTACAGTGTGTCTGTCAGGTATAACCCAATTGTTTTGCTCAGCGGCCTCTAAATCTGCCAGTCAATCATCACAGGTTTTTCTGAGTCACCTCACCCCATCACCCCTCCAGCCTCCAACACCCGGGAAAAGTGGCACCAAGCTCTGTCAAGGGAAAGCATATAAATATTAAAAAGACTGAAGGGCTGATCAGAACCGACATTTGATATTATAGGATTTGTTGATCAATTTATGAACTGGGTGATAAATGGTACAGGAATCAAGAGGCAATAACCGTTTTTATGGGGAAGATCATAAACCTGTCAAATGCTCTACCCCCACGTGCAAAAGAGACTGTTCCGGTGCCAAGGAGGGCTGCTGTCACAGACCCTGTACAACAAAGCTAATGCATTTCTAATTTTGCTATTAGTATTGTCCTTTCTAATGGCCCCCTTCCAAAAAAGAATTTCATTTTTTCTGACATTTCCAATATGGCCATTTACACAGCTGGGTAGAAGCAACTTCGTTCTCAACAGGCCAGCTGAGAGATTTTGTGCCATGATGCTGACATTCCTTCTGACCCCGGAAATCCTAACCCCAGCATTTCCGGGAACCTCAGCATGTGTTTTTAATCTCTGGTCTCTTTATCCCCATCAGATGCTTTTTGCCCTTTGAACACTCATCTAGTTTCCATATGAAGCCATATGAAATGCCATTCTGTGACACAGCAGTACAGGACTACTGAGACTGCATCAAAGCCCGCAGTATACATTTCACGGTGTATTTCATTACGTAAGGAGTGACGGCGACGGAGTCTCTACTGCATGCAAGAGAGACTGAATCGTCTCTTCATTGGGAGAATGCTGGTAGCTTTCAGCAGTATTTCCCATCGATTTTGGTGTTCTGACAGTTTCAGTAGCAGGGTAAGTGCATATATAAGACTCAGACATTTACCCAAGCTGTTTGACCTTGGGCAAGTCACTGTACCATTCAGAGATCTGTTTAAGGGGTAGGGATATTGATACTTGCCAGGCTACCTAACAGGACTTGGGGAGTATCAAATGAGAAAACAGATCCAAATGCATTTTGTAAACTGTACAAAGAAAGCAGAGTAATACAGGAGATAGAGTAGGGGCGCCGGAACCAAACAACCAGGTGAGAATCCTGACTCCCTATTATATTGCCAGAGACTATTTATTTCCTCTCTCCAAGCTTCAGTTTCTTCACCTATAGAAAGGGACAATAATAACTATCTTACGTGGTTCTTGTGAGCAACTTATATAGAAGTATAGATATAGCTATTTTTTAAGTGAGGTTTAAAAAAAGTAGGTATGAACACATTTGTTCAGACCTTGATATTTAACCAAAGGTCTCCTACATTCCTTTTCAAAGCCTGCCTTCATGATTTACTCACTTCTGGCTGGTAAAAATGAATTTATATTGTTTCTTCCTTTAGTGAGGATATGACCTCCCATCAGCTCCACTGTACCATGAGATGCCTTGGTGTGAAATTAAAAAGGCCACCCCCTCTAGGTGAACATAGCACTATGGGAGAAGAGCTTGGATTTCAGTTCCCACTGGCCACCTCACCCTTTGCAAGACTCCAACAGGGCAATCACACAACGTGATTCCAGAGGCCATTACACTGTGTAATACCCTATGAAATCTCAGGGCAAGAGGCAAGCCAGGACTTCCAAAAAGGTTAGAAAAATGAAGTGCTTCTTATACCCACAGAGTGATCCCTGAGTTTGCCTAGTTAATTCAACAACAAGTCACCCCTGTGTCTATAGCCTTTTTTAAAGGCCAGCTCTTATTTATTTTTTTAAAGGTTTTATTTATTTATTCAACAGAGAGAGAGAGAGATCACAAGTAGGCAGAGTAGCAGGCAAAGAGAGAGGGGGGAAAAGGCTCCCTGCTGAGCAGAGAGCCCGATGTGGGGCTCGATCCCAGGACCCTGAGATCATGACCTGAGCCGAAGGCAGAGGCTTTAACCCACTGAGCCACCCAGGCGCCCTCTAGTTAAGAGTCTCTTATGGTTTGTCTCCCTCTCTGATTCGTCTTATTTTATTTTTCCCTCCCTTCCCCTATGATCCTCTGTTTCATTTCTTAAATTCCACATGAATAAGTGAAATCATACGATAACTGTCTTTCTCTGATTGACTTATTTCACTTAGCGTAATACGCTCTAGTTCCATCCATATCTCAACTATTACTTTTTAGAGTAATAAGAACAAATGCCACTTGTGTGCTACATATGGCATTGCACTCAACAGATATCCATTTCTCACAAAATCCTCCCAATAACCCCATGCAAAGGAAGAGTAGGAATATTCTCCCCTGGATAAGAGGCTGAGGGAGAATGACCTGCCCATCATACACAACTGTCATCCACGAATCTTACGAAAGACTTCCGACTCAAAATCCTATGTTTTGGGGGCTATCCCATGATAGTTTTGCCACATTTTAGATATTAAAAATTATGCTCACGGGTCTCTCAAAATACCATTTACATTTGTTTAATAAATAATAAGAGAGCTTAGAGTTCATACCCGGGACCCACTCATTATTCTTCCCTCCCCGTAGACATTTGCTCCAGCCTCCACCGCTTCAGGCGTTCCACCAAAAGGAAGTCTTCCCTGTGATCAAACCAGGGCTCTCTGCCCTGCTTTTGTGCCCTACCCACATAGATCAAAGCACTCTCCCAGAGCAGTGAGTCCACCACTGCATCGAGGGGGTGTTCCACAAAGGGAAGCAGCGTTGAACTAGATGCTGTTCTGAAGAGGGCCAGGGTGTTAGTCCAACCAGGCCAAATGGACAGAGACGAACAGGGTTTACGATCGCCTTTGAAGATGACAAATAAATATGAAGTGCTACAAAGAGCATCACTTAAGTGCTCTTCAAATCCTCCAAAGAATGAGCCATTTTACAAGACCACCGCAATTGAGAGTCGTCTCCTTAGGAGAACTTATTCTGACAACAAAATAAAATGTGTGCATAATTCATCTTTGGACTTAATCATGCTGACAGCTATTTTAATTTAGCTTGTTTTTGAATCAATTTCCCTATCCTATTCATAGGGAATTGGACTAAATAGTTCATAGTGTCTTGGCAAAGCCAGTGTATGATTTAATGACACAAGACGGTCCTTACTCGGCAGCTGGTACCTACACATGCTGTAAGGCAACTTCATTGTCACTCTGAGGAAGGGCTATTGTAATGGTTCCCACTTTGCAGATGGACAATTTGACAGCAAGCAATTAGTTAAGATTACATAACTCGTTTGAATACCCAGTCCAGCTAACTTTGTCTAAGATCTTGCCAAGTAATCTTGGCCAGTCATCTAATCTCCCTGAACCTGTTCACACATCAATTATATGAAGAGATTGGGTTATACAATCTCTAAAACAATTTCCAACAACATTATTTTTAATTTTCTGACTCTTCTCAAGTCATAACTTGGACAAGTGCTGGACACAAATCTAGGTGGGCAAAAACTAGGGAAACACAATCTAGACCAGCACAGTCTAATAGAAACTTTTTACAATGATGGAATGTTCTATAATTCATGGTCCAACCATGGTCCAGCCACTAGCCATTGAAATGTGACTAGGAAGACTAATAAAACTGAATCTTTATATGATTTGATTTTTATTAATTTGAATTAAAATTTAAATAGCTGCATGTTACTATTGTTGGCAGTCCTGAGCAGAATAGTAGACAAAGAAATGCATTACCATGTCAAATCTGTCAGAAAACTGATAATGAGGAGGGAAAAGAAACAAGAATTCCTAAAATCTGAAGGATGACATTATTATACTTCGGATATGGCTAAGAATTTCCACAGCAGAAGCCCCGGGCCAGGAGGCAGATTCCCATTTCATCCCTTTCACATAAGACTATCTATTTATCCCTAACAAGGAAGCTGTGTGTAACAGTTTCTTGGGTAAGGTACGATCCATACAGAGTTACCATATAATACATCACCCAAATTGGGACACTTTTGAGAGTGGAAGGTGTCACTATGAATAATGAGACAGGAAAACAAGTATATACCAGGACTAAAGCAAACCTGGATCTAGAGTCACCTAAATTCAGAAGATCCTGCAGGGGTGCCTGGGTGGCTCAGTGGGTTAATTTGCCTTCGCCTCAGGTCATGATCTCAGGGTCCTGGGATCGAGCCCCGCATCGGGCTCTCTGCTCGGCAGGGAGCTTGCTTCCTCCTCTCTCTGCCTGCCTCTCTGCCTACTTGTGATCTCTCTCTCTGTGTCAAATAAATAAATAAAATCTTTATAAAAGAAGAAGAAGAAGAAGAAGAGAAGAAGAAGAAGATCCTGCAGTTGCAGATTCTCTGGCATCTTAGGCCCTAAAGGTCAAAATCGGGGCTTATAATATCAGACTATGATCTACTAAGTATTTTACAAAATGCAGCATCTGGAATGCTTTTTAAAAATGTTGTCCCAGCTTAACTCTAATAATCAAAATCTCTAGAAGCAGAATTCCTGAATTACTAAGTGATTCTGAATTCCTGAGCAATCTGAATGACTACAAACTGGGTTTTAGTAAAATCTGAATGACTCTGTAATTCTTAACATACAAACCAAAATCTAGAGCTTCTAGCCAATGAAGCAAAACTTAGGCCACCAGATGATGGCGTATAGGCACTATTGTTTCTAATGTGCATTAATGATGCCATCTGTGAACTGTCTCTGACAAGTATCACTCCTGAACTCTATGTTCAAAAATGTCCACAGCAAGGGAGGTCAGCAGACCGTGCCGACTTTGATCCCTGATGTCTCCAAGTCCTTCTACTTTTAGCCTCCCTGAGACTGATCACCTCAGGGATTCTGAAAAGACAAAAACAATTTATTCTTCTCTATAATTCTAGGGTTGAGGTAGAAAAAATAAAAGAAGAAAACCAATAAATAAGTCAGATAGATGTAAGGGCAATGAAGAAAATCAAACAGCCAGATGGGACACCTGACTGTAAGACACATGAAGACAGGAACTTGCTATTTGTCTTGTTCACTGCTCTATTCCTGGTGTCTCAGACAGTGCTTGAAATATAGACTTACAACAAATATTTGTTGTATGAATACACATAATGGAAGGGCAGGACAGAACTACTTTAGGTGGAGTAAATAGGCCTCTCTGAGGAAGTAACCTTTCAACTAAGATTTTTACTAAAAGGAGCCTTCCGAGGAAATCCATTGCAAAGAACTTCCTTGGTAGATGAAACAACAAATACAAAGGCCCTGAGGTTACAACAAACTTGTTCTGTTCAGGAAGCAGAACAGATCTGTGGCTAAATATGGTGACAAAGTAGGGAGTGGTATTGGGTGAAGTCAGTGAGAAAGGCCTGGGACCAGGCCATATGGGGCCATGTGAGCAGTCAGTGTTTTCAAAGCAGAGGAGTCAAATGACCTGGTTTATGATTTACAAGTTTATTCAACTACTCTGTAGAGAATGACCTGCGGGGGCACAAGAAAAGAACTGGGTTCACCTCTTCAGAGGTTATCACAAGACCACAGGTTGCAAGATATGGAGACACAGACCAGGGTTGAAGGAGAAGAAATGGTAAAAAGTAAACAGACAATGGATGGATGTTGGAGGTACACCTAGCAAGAGTGGCTGAAAATTTCAATGTGGGTGATGAGGCAAAGCAAGAAATACTGATGGATGAGATCTAGGTTTCTGACCTGAACAGTGAGTATTTTCCATGACATGTTTCAGTGAGATCTGGTCTTTTTCTTTTTTTTTTTTTTTAAGTAGGCTCCATACCCAGTGTGGAGCCCAACATGGGGCTTGAATTTATGACCCTGAGATTGTGACCAGAGTTGAGATCAAGACTCGGGATGCTTAACGGACTGAGCCACCCAGGTACCCTGAAATCTGGTCTTTCAAATGTCCATGTGCTCTGAAGACCTGACTCCACACACATACCTGAATTAAAGATGTCCCCTCTCAATCTCATCTCCCAAGAAAAAATATTAAGCCTTCAGCTTGAGTACAGAAGGGTCCATACTGTCGAAATTCTCAGGGCACTTGCCAGGTTTGGAAATCTGTAATCTCAGCTGACAGCCCTCTCATTTCTCTTAATAGGAATTATGGCCACAGGACTAACCAGTCTCATCCATGGGGATGTTTTCTCTCCTTAGCCAACTTGGGAAAGTGGAGTGTTAATTATTAAAGTACCAGTTACTAGATAAGTACCAGAATATACTAAGTAAGGAGCTGGCCATAATCCATGGGACAGAGTTCTCAGGAGGACCTAGATGGGATTCAGGAAGTGGCACTAAGATCATATGGAGAAGGTGCCCAAAGCCATGGTCAAGGCTGGCAACCAAGAATCTTTAACTAAAAAAATGGCCAAAATGAAAGGATTCCAAAATATGAGGAGTAATCACCAGGGTGATCCAATGGATTTTCATCAGATGGCTTAATTACTTCCTGGGACCTCGCAGCTTTTGGCCCATGCCTCAAAGGCACTCAAAACACCTGGCTGACCTCTTAGCTCAGCAACAAAAAGAGTATAGGAACAGGAAAGTGTTTTCCATCAATATCAAATAAATCCTAGGAAACCAACTCTGTTTTTACACTGCTCATGTCATCCTACAAATAGTGTTTAAAGCCACACTTCCTCCAACAGAAATGAGCAAAATTGGATGCTGCCAATATGACACCTTTGTATTTGAAAGAGACTTAGCTGATATTTGAAGGATGTCCCTACTGATTGCCTATTGTCGTAGCCTGATATTAGAGGGGAGAGAAGTATGGCTTCTGATTGTTACAGCCATGACAAGAAAGGCCCTTAGTCACATCTTATTAATTTACTATGGAAGAGAATGTCACATTGACATTTCAAATTGTCCTGTTGCTTTGTTCACAGGATTATTTTGAGCTTAAACTCATTGAATTTCCAGCTCGGCTATTTATATGAACTAATGATTCTAATCTCCTATCTTGACCTATAGACAAAACTAGATTTTAATGTTTATTAAAAAATGATGAACTGCTCAATCTTTGGGGTCAAACAGGCCTGGGTCTCCTTGGGCAAGTGATTTATCCTCTGTGTGCCTTGGCTTCCTCATTTCTGTTAAGGAAAATAATAATATCTACTTTATATGTTTCTTATGATAACTGAGTGAAATAATATAGGAAAAGCATCAACAACTATACCAACAAAAAGCCACTCATAATAAAACAGGAATAACAATAATAACATTTTTAGTACTCCCTAGAACCAGACCTTTATCTACGTAACTTAAATATGTTCACTAACTTCTCACAGCAAGTTCCTAGACACTATAATTACTATCCCATTTTACAGATGAGGAAACTGAGTACCTGAAGGTTAGATTACTTGCCAAGAATCCAGCCCAAGCACACTGACTTCAGAGCCTATGCTCACACACTCTGTGACTGTACACCTACCCAGATTTCTTGACATAGCTACCTATCCAAATTTATATCTCCAGCTCATACTTGACTCTGATATCCAATATTCAACTGCTTCCTTATTATTTTCCCCCAAATGTCTAACAGACTCAAATTTAACAGGCTCAGACTCAACACAATGTTAAATGAGTTCCTAGTCCTCTCCCCAAAAACTGCACTAGTCCCTGTACAGTTACATCTTTCCAGAAGCTACCAGTCCCTCACCATGACTCTCTTCCTCTCAAACTACACATCTACTCCATTAGCAATAATCACTGACTCTACCTTCAAAATATAACCAGGATTCAACCATTTCTCAAAACCTCCTCCATGCCATGTTGGCTCAAGCCACCTTCATCTCTTGCCAGGATCACTCCTATAGCCTCCTGAGAGGTCACTCCAAGTCTGCCCTCATGCCCCTTTATTCAATACTCAAGCCAGCAGCCATCATCTCAATATGTTCCAATGACTCCTCATCTCACCCACGGTAAAGTCAACATTTGCACAAGGCCCTACGTAACACAGTCCTTGCCATGATCTCTGACCTTTCCTTTACTCCTTTACCTAGTTCTTACCCTATGTCGAACACACTGGCATCTGCTATTTTGAGAACACACCAAGAACTTCCACCTCTGAGTCTTTGCACTAACTGTTCCCTCTTCCTTGAATGCTGTTCTGCCTGATATTGACATGGTATCCTCTTTTACTTCCTGCTCTCTACTTACCGAGGCCTCTACCTCCATCCTCCTCTGATCCACCCTCTTCCCCTTATTTCCCTCTGTTGTTTTTATCACCACCTAAATATTATGTATTTTGCTTATTTGTTTTGTTTATTATCTGTAATCCCCTCCTAGAATGGAAGCTTTGTGAGGGCAGGAACTCCTATTTTGCTCATTGCTGTATCCCCCCATGCCGAAACTACTCCTAGCACACAGATGGTGCTCAATATTTGATGAATAGATTATTGAGTAAGTCCCCCTCATACTAGGGGCCAGACGTACAGCAACATGCCAAGTATAATACAATGAACTCCATAATGGCATCCATGTCCAAAGTATCCCCTCTTGCCTAGAGTCCAGCCTAGGCAGAATGGCTTCAGAGCCTATTATTTGCTGTATTTAGGTAGGATTTACAAGAGACAAGCTCAAGAAAGAATTGGTTGATTTGCAAGCAGAAATCAAAGAGAATGAAGAAAATCTAGAAAATCACTTTCCAGAATTGCTTCTGAACCACAAACAATAGAAAATAAGACTAAAAACAGACCTTGAAGGGTCCATATTAGTTAAACAGAGGTATTTAGCACTGTGGAAAATCATATTAAGTCTGTTTCCTTTCCACCTAAGCTTTTAGTTTCAAGTGGCTGCCAGAGAGCCACCATTAAGTTGAAGGAAAGAAGTGCTGAGTCAGGGAAGTGAGGAAACAGATAATAAGGCTTGTGTATTATGTGGCTCAGGAAAGAATTCTGGGGATGACAGTCTCTCCTGTGGAAATGACTAGAAGCAAACAGATCAGAAGCTTGGTAACTATGTGAGGAAGTGATGGCACCAAAGAAACTATGTCTAAACAACAACAACAACAACTTCTGACTATTCAAGCCTTAATAAAAGAACTCTCACACCCCATGGTGGCACAGGCAGAGAGAAAGCTGAGAATGCTGTGTGGCCTCTGAGGAAGGCATGTCCTCTGTGCTCACTTCACATGTGGCCCTGGAGGATAACAAATAAGGAAGATGCACGCAGAGAGGGGATTGGGGTCAATCAGTAGACAAGGGAGCTCCTCTAAGGTGGCAGAATCAGGATTTATTTAAGGAACTTCTAGGGCTACCAGGAATGGGGCCTTCACAGGGCCTGTGCCACAGGGTTTCACTCTTGCCTTGAACCAGTGATTGCTTTCTGACTCCCATTCTTCTCCTTCCTGAATGGGAGTCATTACTGTAGCTATCAGGTCCCAGCCCACTATTGTATAGTGTGTGTGTGTGTGTGTGTGTGTGTGTGCGCGCGTGCGTGTGTGTGTGCGCGTGTGTGCGTACACTACTGAAAGGAGGAGAAGAGGACTTGTCTTCCTAACACACAAGCCACCAGATCTTTAGGAACCATATATGAATATGAACCAGGTGCATCACCCTGGGACACCAGCCTTTGAATCTTACACAGCATTTAGATGNACTTGTCTTCCTAACACACAAGCCACCAGATCTTTAGGAACCATATATGAATATGAACCAGGCGCATCACCCTGGGACACCAGCCTTTGAATCTTACACAGCATTTAGATGGAAACTCAGAACCATCTCCCTTAAGGAAGAGTATGAGTGTGTTCTCTATGTAAATAGAAGGGAGAACCTGGATATCTGGTGACCAGAGAACCTGATTATGGTAGGAACTTCATCTGTTCACCAAAATCGCTGTTCTCCTCTTCCTCCTGGGAACACCAATAGATTCCCTTTCCCAGCCTTCCTTCCAATTACATGTGGTCATATGACTGAGTTCTAGCAAATTCTGAGCATAAGTATCATATCCAGGCCTAGCTCATCAAACACATATACCACCACCATACCACCAGTGAAAAATCTTCTATATTTATTTCACTTCTGCCACTCAGCTGTCAGTGCTCAGAGGATTGGATATAGTATCAGAGCCAGGAAACCTTGTAAGTTGCATGTTAAACAGAATGACTGTGCTAAAGTAGAGCTCCTTCCTGTCCTTCCCAGTGTCCAAGAGCTGCCATAGATTGGTTACACAAAGGGAAACCAAACTTCTATGTTCTTTGAGCCACCAGCTCCATTCAGCCTATTTGTTATAGCAGATAGCCTACTTTGACTACTCTAATTAATTCAAAAGCATATAAATTATGAAAAGGAAAGTCCATCATTCTACCTAACCACAGCTCTTGGGTGATCTACTGTTAACACCTTGGTGTACTTTTTCTCTGATTATATGTATACCTACATATATTACCAATATTGATGTATATATGCATACATTATAAAAATTAAATCAAACTACACTGAGTTACTTTTAAAGAGTCTGAGTATCAATTTTAGTAGGACATACACTAATGTGGCTAGATAGCACACTGTGCTTTGAATAAAATAATAATTACCCATGTTTGACTACCAAAAGTTATGAGATAAAACTATAAAAATATTTATCCTTTTCAAAAAAAATCACTTTGTTTGATAGCTGGCAAATGAGATATCCAGAAATGTGAGTGTTCTTCCCAAAAATATGTAGAAATAACAATTTCTATCCCAGTGCCTAAAAGTAAAATCAACAGCAAAACTCCACATGTGATTATAGAAAATAGAATTCCCTCCATCTGGCCCTCTAACATTTGACTGCTGAGGGTATTTTTTCCCCAGTAAACTGAGGAGATCAGTATAGATAAAGGCAAACAGACTCTGCATTTAATACCATGTTAGAAGTACAGGTGCTGGTAAAAAATTAATACCTTGCTCAGTGGTTTTCTTAGTTGTTCATCCTTCTTACTTACAGATATCTTCAGACATGGCTTACAAAAACTCTGAGCCCAGAGCTAGCACATGGTAAACTATTTCAATCAATTATTGTCACAGAAAGTAATACTTGCCCTGAAATTCTCAGAATAATGTCATACTACCGATGATATCTCTAACTGAGCTTCAGAACACTTGTACCATCTTCCAGTTTTTAAAGGTCAAATCTGTTTTTGTTCGATCACCATTATACATTTTCCTATAAGTTCAGAACAGCTCATGCTTCCCAGAGGACTGCCCTTCCCACACCCTTCACTAGCCAGGCCTTCCACCCTCCCATGAACTGGCCCGAGTAGAACGACCCTCTTCTGTGTTCCCATTGCATTCTGCACAGGCCTCCATCCAATAAATCATTGTCATCTATTTATGGAGAGCCTACATGCCAGACAAGGGATTAAGCACTTTCTATATACTATCTCATTCAAATCTAATATTCTATTTTATAATGAGAAAACTGAGATAAAGTTTAGTAAACAACTAGTGTCAGACACAGATTCAAAGCCAGTCAGTCTAACCCAAGAGACCGTATTCTAAAAAGTCAGTGATAATACATGGTTTTCTTGTCTCTTTTTCTTCTCTTCTTCAACAAGCGTTTATTGATCACCTATTATGGACCAGGCTCACTTTCAGAGTACACTATGAGCACCTGAAGTAAGGGACTGTGTTTTTTCATCTTAAAATTTCCAGTGCTTAGTATTATGCCTGAAAGCCAGTTGCTGCTCAATACATTTGTGATGCATCACATAATATAAAGCCATTTAAGAATGTTCTCTGCATATAGAGTCATGAAATCACTCTCTTATAGGTCTGAAACTAATGTAACATTGTGTGTCAACTATACCTCAATTTAAAAAATAAAAATAATTTTTAAAATGAAAGAAATTTCTCTGCACTGCCTCTATAATATAAAAGACAAATAGACAAAAGAAGCCCCTCTGAAACAAAAAGGAATGGGCTGAGTCCTAAAAAGATGGTAGAGTACTAAGATCCCAAGCTCACCCTGTCCCATGGACACACCAAGATAACAAACACATCAGTGTAACTAATTCAGGAAATGACCTGAAGACTGGCAGAACAGACTCCACAGTTATTCACAGAGAAGAGAACACATGGGAAAAGGTAGGAGGGGTCGGGACATGGTCAGAAACCAAACTCCTGGCGAGTCCAACCACAAATGGGAGGGTTACCACAAGCATGGAGAAGGGAGAAGATCAGAACTCACGGCAAGTACCCCAGGCATAGGGGACCCATACTACGAAGTTAAGTCCCCATAACATTTGGCTTTGAAAACCAATGGGGTTTAACTTTGCCAGTTTTTACAATCAGCAGGGCTTATCTCTGGGTACTTTAAAAATCGGCAGGCTTAGTTCCATGAGACCCAGAGGGCAATAGGAAACTAAGATTCCACCCTTGAAGAGCCAGCATAACAAATAATCCTTCCAAGATACAAGTAGCAATTTGAAAAGTGCCTGGGTATATGAGAAGCTCACGTTATTTGCTAATCTTAGTCTGCTAGAGGGATGGGGATCTTTAGGAAACTTTTCCAAGAATGAAAGAACTGGTGGGTACCATTTTGCCCCCCCAACCCCGCCCAACTCTGCCAACACACAGCATAGACAGCAGCACACTCCACCTATCTTGCCAACACCATGACATCCCACTGTAACATTCTCTGTAGATGTAACCTGCCCAACTCTGCAGGTCATCTCCAAAGTGACTCCTACCCCCCGCCCCCCCCACCCAACACACTCTGCAAGCACCCCCGGCAGGGATCACTGCCACTCCAAAGTAACTCCTGCCCTGGAGAGAAGGGAAGATAACCACACTATGAATAAGGTGAGGGCAGGCATCTGGTCTGACTGCTGACACCACCCAACTACAAGCCCATGACAGCCCCAGACTGGCCCTTTAACAGCAGAGGGACCAAATCCAGCCTGGTGCACCCACAACAGGCAAAGTGGGCTACTGCTGCCAACTAGGCTGAAGGCAAATACAACTCAGCCACAACATCAGGCTTTATGCAACCAAAATAGGAGATATGCTTGAAATGCCTGGTTCTGGTGAACAGGGGACATAGCACTAGAGAGCACCACAGGATCTCTTCTTCATAAGGGCGCTACTTTCAAGACCAGGAAGTGTAGCTACAAACATACAATAAAAGTGGTAAGTTAATCACTTACAAAAAGCAGTATGGAGGTTAAAGCACGAAAGTAGTAAAATCAATTATACCTATAAATTTGGTCAAGGAATTCACAAAATAAAAAGATATAAAGTATGACATCATATACATAAAATGTGGGGGGGGTGCACAAAATTTAGAATTTTATGCTTTTAGAATGAGTGCTTTTAGAATGCTTTTAGAATGAGTCCAAACTTAAGCGACCAACAACTTAATACAGGCTGCCATATGCATAAGATATTATATATGAATGTACTGATAGCCACAAATCAAAAACCTATAATAGATGCACAAATATAAAGAGAAAGGAATCCAAGCATAACAATAAGGAAAGCCATCAAAACACAGGAAAGAGGGCGCCTGGGTGGCTCAGTGGGTTAAAGCCTCTGCTTTCGGCTCAGGTCATGATCTCAGGGTCCTGGGATCAAGACCCGCATCGGGCTCCCTGCTCAGCGGGGAGCCTGCTTCCCCCTCTCTCTCTCTGCCTGCCTCTCTACCTCCTTGTGATCTCTCTCCCTCTGTGAAATAAATAAATAAAATCTTAAAAAAAAAAACACACAGGAAAGAGAGAAAGAAAAGAAAAAAAGGAACAGACAGGAACTTCAAAAACAACCATAAACTAAGTAACAAAATGGCAATAAATACATACCTATCAATAATAACTTTAAATGTAAGTGGACAAAATGCTCCAATCAAAAGACATAGGGTGACTGAATGAATAGCTAAAAAAGGAAGATCCATCTATATACTGCCTACAAAAGACTTGCTCCAGGGGCACCTAGGTGGCTCAGTAGGTTAAGCATCTGACTTCAGCTTAGGTCATGATCCCAGGGTCATGGGATTGAGCCCCACATCGGGCCCTGCTCAGTGGGGAGTCTGCTTCTCCCTCTTCCTCTGCCCCTCCTCTGCAGCTTGTGTTCTCTCTCTCTCTCTCTCTCTCAAATACATAAATAAAATCTTTAAAAAAAAAAAAGAAAAAAAGAGAGAGAGACTTACTCCAGACCTAAAGAAACATACAGACTGAAAGTGAAGGGATATAAAAATATTTACCATGCAAATGGAAGCAAAAAGAAAGCTGGGGTAGCAATACTTATATCAGACAGAATAGACTTCAGAACAGAATGGAACAAGAGACAAAGAAGGACACAACATAATAATAAAGGGAACAATCCAACAAGAGCATATAACAATTGTAAATATGTATGCACTCAACATGGCAGCACCTAAATATATAAAGCAAGTATTAGCAGACATAAAGCAAGAAATTGAAAGTTATACACTAACATCAGGGGACTTAAATACCCCACTTAAATCATGGATAGGTCATCCAAACAAAAAATCAACAAGGAGAAATAGTGGCTTTGAATGATTCATTGGACCAAACAGACCTAACAGAGACATTCAGAACATTCCATCCACAAACAGCAGAATACAGATTCTTTTCAAGTACAAGTACACGTGGAACATTCTCCAGAATAGATCACAAGTTAGGGCACAAAACAAGTCTCAACAAATCCAAAAAGACTGAAGTCATATTACACATCTTTCCCAGAAATCAATCACAAGAAACATCTGGAAAGAACAGAAATATATGGAGGCTAACTGACATGCTATCCAACATTGAATGGGACAACCAAAAAATCAAAGACAAAATAAAAAAATAGATGGAGACAAAGGAAAATGAAAATACAATGGTCCAAAATCTTTGGAATGCAACAAAAGCTGTTATTAGAGGAAAGATTCTAGCATACAGGCCTACTTCAAGAAAGAAGAAAAATCTCAAATGACATAGGGCTCGATCTCAGGACCCTGAGATCATGACCTGAGCCAAATCAAGAGTCAGACACTTAACTGAGTGAGCCATCCAGGCAGCCCCCAATAATACATTTTTAAAATCATTCACCACAATCAAGTGGGATTTATTCTCAGGACACAAGAGCAGCTCAATATTCACAAATTAATCAATGTGATACATCATATCAACAAGAGAAAGGATGAAAATCATATGATTATCTCAGTAGATGTAGAAAAAACTGAACAAAGTACAATTCATTCATGATAAAAATTCTCAACAAAGTAGGTTTAGAGGGAACATACATCAACATAAAAAAGGCCATATATGAAAAACCCACAGCTAACACCATACTCACTGGTGAAAAACTGTTAGCTTTCCCTCTAAAATCAAAAATAAGACAAGGATGTCCACTCTCTCCACTTTTATTCCACAGTACTGGAAGTCCTAGCCATAGCAATTAGACAAGAAAAATGAATAAAAGGCATCCCAATTGGTAAGAAAGAAGTAAAACTTTCACTACTTGCAGATGACATGATATTATAAACAGATAATCCTGAAGATGCCATCAAAAAACTACTAGAACTGATAAGTGAATTTAGAAAGTTTCAGGCAAAATTAATGTACAGACATCCGTTGCATTTCTATACTAAAATAGCTAGCAGAAAAAGAAATTAAGAAAATAATCCCATTTATAATTGCACCAAAAAGAATAAATACCTAGGAATACACTTAACCTAGGAGGTAAAAGACCTGTATTTCCAAAAACTATAAAACACTGATGAAAGAAGTTGAAGACAACACAAACGAATGTAAAGATATTACATGTTCATGGACTGGAAGAACCAGTATTGTTAAAATGTCCACACTACCCAAAGCAATCTCTAGATTCAATGCAATCCCTATGAAAATACCAATGGTATTTTTCACACTGTGTGTAAATCATACCTCAATTTAAAAAATAATAATAATAAAATTTTAAATAAAAAAATAAAAATAAAAACAGAAGGGATTGGGTTGGCATTTCCCTGGTTCTGGAAATATATTAAACAAACACTGGACTACTACAGGTTAACAGTCTTGATACTTTTAAAGTAAAACTAGAAGTGCAATTACAAATATTATAACTCAGTTCTAGAGTCTAGAGTTCTAGAGTCTTCCAACATTTTAATGATTTGGTCCTTTCTAATTCTATGCTCTATTTTTTTCAAGTCCTTTAATGGTCCAAAGAAAACAGAGATCATTCCAGATTCATACTGAGAGAGGAAAATTCATGAAGCAGGTGAAGATTGAGAATGGATTCTGAAGAATGGGGAGAATTCAGATCCAAGCCAAAAATCTGGCACTTTCCAGGACAGGGAAACAAGAATAGGTCCGTGGAAACAGGAATGGTTATGGCATCATGGAAGTTAGTATGAAGTCAAATCTAACCAGAATAAAGAACAGAAATCTCTAATGGTGGGAATTCAGTAACATGATGATGATGAAGAGTCAGATAGAGAAACTGAAATAAAGACAAGTGACTTCAGATCTTTAAAGAGACTTACAAAGAGTAAAGTTGGAATTTAGTAGTTATTTTAGGTTTAAAAACAGAAAATGACATTATAAAAGTGGTACATAAGCAGATTGGCTTGGTGACTATTTGAAGTTCCAAGAAGGGCTCTATTCTTATCCTTTCCTGTGTTTTTTTCTCTTTTTTGGACTGGGGAAAGGCAACCTCAAGATGACTGTAACTCAGGAAGAAGAGCCAGAGCAAAAACTAGCCACATTTAGTAAGAGTGCAACCACAAGAACATGCCTCACACAAATGAACTGTTAGATTTTGTTCCTTGGCAAAGAACCAATGTCATCTATGAATGCTTCTCTTGACCTTAGGAAGACCCTCCATAGAGGTTAAACTACTTTACTCTTTTGCCAGCCACAGCAATCCCCACTCTGAGGCCTGAAACAGCATTTCTTTGAAATTAACCCAGAATTATTCTCTACAGTGGAGCACTCTACACTATTCCTAACTGAAAACTTCCACAACACTGCCCTCGTACACTCATGGCCATGCATGTGCCAAGACTAGGTACATGCCTAACATCTCCAGTGGTTCACAACTGCCTGCAAAAGGAGGCCAAGCCCCTTGGTTCCATTTCCACAACCTTGTCAGTGTTGACCATCACCCTCTGCCCTGGTCTGACCTCAAAATCAAAGTTCTACCTTGTAGACTCTCTTCACCAGCCAAACTAATTAGCCAAGTATAGTCTCTAATAGCAATGTCTGCTATCTACTTCTTATGTCTCACCTCACTCTGAATTTAGTCCACACGTCCTGGCATCTTCTCTCTTACCGGTTCTTCAGAGCCCAGTTTTCTTTACTTCCTAAACCCACAGCAACCACCACTCACTTTGAACTCTTAAATTATTTTTTATACTAATTTCTTGAACATTCAATTTTATTTTTTTTAAAGATTTTATTTATTTGAGAGAGAGAGAGAGAGCACAAGTAGGGGGAGTGGCAAGCACAGGGAGAGTAAGAAGCCGGCTTCCTGCCGAGTGGGGAGACCAATGAGGGGTTGGATGCCAGGACCCTGGGATCATGACCTGAGCCAGAGGCAGATGTTTAACCGACTGAGCCACCCAGTCACCCCTTGCACATTCCATTTTAAACTCGTTATTATTCCTTGACTATTCTTGTGAAGATGTCCTCTCTTATAGTTATATTCCATGAGGCAAAGACCTCATTGAAAGCTTTTGGGTCCTTCCCAGGCCCAAGCACCTATAAGGACTCAATAAATACTCCCTGACATAAATTTATGATTACTAATTATCATCTAGATTTTTTAATGGAATGGCAGTGGGGAAACAGATTTGAAATGGACCATTTTTAATTTTTCCCATTGTGTCATGTTGCAGATCTGTAACTACAGTGACTCTTGACATTAAATATGGCTTTTGAGAAAATCAGAATGTAATTTTTGCTCTAAGGTTTGATTTGCCTGAGACTGAATGCAGATGGCTATATTATTCTAAAGTACCCATACACTGAACCTCTTTCTTTTTGCACTCTGCTCTTTACTGCTTAGCAAAGCTAGTTAGGAGGACACATCAGACCAGCACCAATCTGATAGGCCGTTTCCCATGATTACTTTCTTCATTGCCAAACCAACAAAGATATGCTAAACTGAGTTTGCTCCCCTGGTGAAACAAACCTGGTAGTAGCAAGATTTCTCTGAAAACTCCAATGGTTCCTCAAACCCTGCAGAATATAGCACATCCATACTCATTGCACCTGGGAAAGGCAAAATAAGACAGGCACCAATTTTTAAGAAAACTGAAATGCAGTAACCTACCTAAACCCCCAAACAAAAAAAGTCCAGGAAATGCCTAATAAATTACAGAATTGCTTGCTCTACAAAGGAACATGCTGCAAGAAAAAAACTTAAATACAGAGAACTAGTGGCTGCCAAAGGGGATGGGATGTGGGGATGAGCAAAATAGATGAAAAGGATGAAGAGGTACAAACTTCCAATTATAAAATAAATAAATCATGGGAAGGTAAAATACAGCATAAGGGGATATAGTTAATCATATTGTAATAACTTTGTGTGGTGACATATGGTAACTAGTCTTACCACGGTGATCATTTCAGAACACATATGAATGTCAAATCCCTATGTTGTATACCCAAACCTCATACTAAATACACACACACACACACACACACACACACAAACACACACATATATGATGCAGAGTCCTTTTTTTTTTAGATTATTTATTTATTTATTTGACAGAGAGAGATCACAAGTAGGCAGAGAGGCAGACAGAGAGAGAGGGGAAAGCAGGCTCTTCGCTGAGCAGGGAGCCCGATGCAGGCACGATCCCAGGACCCTGAGATCATGACCTGAGCCGAAGGCAGAGGCTTTAACCCACTGAGCCACCCAGGCGCCCCGATGCAGAGTCCTTTAAATCCACCCAATTCTTGGCATTTGTGGATTTAACAATTACTTCAATTACTGTACTCACAAACAAGTAACATGCAGTAATCTGTGGTGTTGTAGAGGCACGCGTCTGAGTCACACATGCTGATGTGATGTGATTCTTCCACACAACATGATTTCATTCAACAGCAGAAACGATTCTGTCAGGTGCCCCCACTTAATAGGTAAGACTAACACACGAAGTATGTACTTTAGTGGCATTCACAAATTTGGGCATTACTGAGGCTACCTGTTCTGATATAATGTCAGTCTAATTCCAGGAGCTATCTTTAATGAAGCTATCTTTAATGAAATTTTTCTCTTTTTAGGCTTCAGATCTGTAATAATTTGTCAAGTTTCCTTCTCCTCAACCCAAGCTGAGACTGATACCAACACAGTAGGGGCTTCATTTATTTTCCTTCATTAACAAAGTTCATTTATCTTGGTAAAGCTGCTGTCTGATTCCCTATAATTCACAAGCAAAATCTGCATGTTGTGGGGGGAGGGAGAGTCAAAGAGGTTAACAGAAGAATGGAAAAGAAGAATCATATTTTTATTTCCAGATTTTAATTTCATTGGTCTACTTTTTTATTGCCCTGTTTTATGTCCATCGACCTTTGTCAGGGGTCAGGACAGGAATGATCTAGACACATGCCATTTTATAATTTGCTCGGTTTTGTAAGCTATATCTGGTGATGGCAAATTTCCCCTCTCCACACTGATGTGCATAGAAAATGCATTTCTTTTCTCGCTTTATTGACTAATAATATCCCATTTTTCCAGATCAGTCCTGTCCTGACCCCTGACAAAGGTCAATGCTTATCATCCCAAAGCCAAAGACACTTCTTAGTGGCCCTGAGATCTGGCTGAGAAACACAATAGGGTAGAGTCCTACCACTGGCCAAAGCCCAGTGAATAGTCTAGACTGGACCATAACCAAAACTAAAAAAAAAAAAAAGGAAAGAAAGAAATGAAGGAAGGAAGGAAGGAAAGAAAGAAACAACTAAGGTCAAAGAATTCACCTTTCTGTCTCCCCAAAAGTCTTTCCACAAATACAAAATTCTAGTTTTTTATGTCTTCCTGTTCTTGTCTTTGTCAAGTGCACTGGGAGTATCTGAGTGGCATACCCTCTTTCTAATCCCATCCACCACTTCAGAATCTACAGTTTGAGAAATAATAAAAGAGTAAAGATGGAGGTTGAAATACCACTTTTGGTAGTGGTGTAGATAGATTAGAGAATGTATGTTGGTGTGAGAGCCAGAAGGGCCCAATAACTTCCTACTGAGATCCACATCCAGACTTGAGACAGCACCCACAGAAGAATGAGTGTCTACAGAGCCAACGCACCTGCCATTGGGCATTGCTTCTCCCTGGGAAAGAGAACAGGTTAGGAGAACACACTCAGGACTTCTATAGATCATTTCTAGTCCAGAAACTATTGCCACTCCACAGCTATCATCCAATGGAAGGGTCATATAAAAATTGACCTCATGACTTCACAAGTGTCACCTCCCCTTGAGGTCATGTAAGCTGCACTTGCTTACACACCTGGTATGTTCTGTGAGAAAAAAAAAGCAAAAAAGAGATGTGAAAATCAGAAAAAATGAAAAACCTCAGAATCGACTTTAATGTAAAAAGACTATTAAATTTTCTAGATTGGACTAAATCAATTGCCTTTATACCATCCAAAATGTGGGGCTCATATGGGATATTATTAGTCAATAAAGTAAGAAAAGAAATGCATTTCCTATGCACGTCTGAGTGTGGAGAGGGGAAATTTGCCACTACCAGATATAGCTTATAAAACCAAGCAAATTATAAAACATGGCAATAAAAAAGTAGACCAATGAAATTAAAATGAATAAAGAAGTAGATATAACTAGCCTCCTGAGGCAGTTAATTCCAAAATTAACCACAAAACTTTGCTTCAACTTCCTAGAAACTGAGTCAAAGAATTATTAGCATCTGAAAAAATTTCACAAGTATGCAAGTCAGTCCGATTCAAGGCTGACTCCTCCTCCGTCTATTAATTTGTGATTTCATTTTGAAAGCTGTGATTTCTTAATCTAGAGTTTGAAAGGAAATAAAATTAGCAGATCCAGATTTCATAGTGTAAAACCTGCTCCTTGACTAGAAGTCTCTCGAAGCTGAATTAACTTTTAGATCACAAGGGTACAGTTTAGGAAATTATTGCTTCACGGGCTCAAATGGTATCCCGATGGAATAAAAGATTACACTGAGTCTAAGCTTTACTAAATTGCACCTTGGAGTTCTGTAGTATTGGATAGTTCCCTTCAGGTACCAGAATTTACCTGTTTGCTGTTGCTCTCTGTAGAACTAAAAATAATTACCTATTAGCATGAGCTTAGAAGTCAAAGATTTTTTAACCAATCCTGAGGGAGAAAAAGAGGTTAATTCTACTGGAACGACGGCAAACATTGCTTCCCCAGTTTGGCCCATATTATACCATATTTAATGAAGCTAAGCATAATAGATTAATTTCTAAAGGTAAGTTAACATTTCACATAAATTAAAATGATTAATTAGTAAACTCAGGTGGATACAGTTTTGTCTTTCAGGTGCCTCAAGTTGATACCAATTTACTTCCTGAATCTTGGACCCCTTAAAATAGCCCTTGAACCTATACTTGAACTCTGAGAATTTTTCACTAGGTACTATAAACCTTCACTATCCCATACGACAGGCATTAACCACCTATGATGACTGACATTTAAATTAACTTAAACTAAGTTATATTAACAATTCCATTCCTCAGCCACCATGGCCACACCAAATGCTCAACAGCCAAACAGCCACATGTGACTAATGGCGACCATATCAGACAGCACAGATATTTCATCTTGCATCAAGTTCGACTGACACTACTGCAAAAGTCTACAAGATACTTTTTAAAGTAAACATTAAAGTATTTATTTAATAATATGGTAAAAGTGAATTACATCTATTTATTATCTGTTAAGGACAAAAAATTGTTGTTTGTTGTTATTTTAATGTAAACATCATGTTCAGTGTTCTATGTTTACACGCATTCATTGCAACATTAAGCAGAAGTATGTTCTGGAATCCTTACATGTTCCTGGATCCGTGTTAGGTATTGGAGATATAGGAGTTCAAACTAGTGGAGGAGAAATTATAGTAATAAATCATTACAATCCAACAAAATAGATACCATAATAAAGGTACAGAAATAAGAACCCGGAGGGGGTGAGTTGTGGAGGAAAGGAATGACATTTTCAGGGGCATCTCAAGAAGGTTTAAAGTTTCCCAAACCCAAGATAGAGGCAGGGGTGCCTGGGTGGCTCAGTCAGTTGAGTGTCCAACTCTTGGTTTCAGCTCAGCTCGTGATCTCAGGGTCATAAGCTCGAGCCACCTGCTGGATTCCAGTGTCAGCGGGGCGTCCCCTTGAGATTCTCTCTCCCTCTCTCTGCCCCTCCCCCCACTCGTGCTCACATTCTCTCTCAAATAAATAAATGAATCTTAAAAAAAAAAGATAGGGGCTGGACAAAACAGTTCCTACAAAGGCATGGAGCTATGAAATAGTAAGATGTGTTCAAGGACTAAAGAGGGCTAAATCAGGGCATGGAACCAGTGAGGACGGCTAGACGGAAGGAGTTGAGACTCGAATCATGACCTGGGGCCAGACTGGAAGCGTGCCATGCTGGGGAGCCAGGGCTCACTCTGCAGGGTCTGTGCAATTACTGCAGGCTTGAGCACAGAGAACACTGATGCTCTGAAAAAATGAAACTAGTTTGTTGTAAAAGATGGACTAGAGAAAATAAAAATGGACAACTTAAAGAAAAGTTGAGGGCGCCTGGGTGGCTCAGTGGGTTAAAGCCGCTGCCTTTGGCTCAGGTCATGATCCCAGGGTCCTGGGATCGAGGCCCACATCGGGCTCTCTGCTTGGCAGGGAGCCTGCTTCCTCCTCTCTCTCTGCCTGCCTCTCTGCCTACTTGTAATCTCTGTGTCAAATGAATAAATAAAATCTTTAAAAAAAAAGTTGAAAGTTTATGCCACTTAACAACTTCCTACCAGATGCCAACCAGAAATAATGTTCCTAAATACATATTCACACTTATATTAAAATAAACACATATATAAACATACTTTTAGATAACTAAAAGTAAATATAATTAGAGAATGCTAATGAGGCTATATAGATGTATGAGCATGTAACCTAGACTCCAATTTATTTCCAGATTCTATGGTATCAGGGAGCCCACACACACACACACACACAGAGCCATCATTTATAAAAGCCTTAATCTACGTCAGAGCCTGTGTTAACCATCATTCTTACATTAATCTCTACACCCAACCTGGGACTCAAACTCACAACCCTGAGGTTAAGAGTCGCATGCTCTACCCACTGAGTCAGCCAGGTGCCCTTATTTTCCCCATTTTAAAATTATGTTTCAGATGGACTGTGTATCTTACTTTAAACTAGGCAACTAGAATCAGGCATTGAAACAGGACATGTATAATTTTTTTAAGCCTGTGCTTTAAACTTCTAGCTAATATTGCCTTTCAGAATAAGAGAACATACTTGATTCACAGAGGTTCAGGTCCAGCATTCTTGAAATATGCTTAATAGAATAACCTAAAATACAAAGAAAACATTATAAATAATGGAAAAGTTTTATAAAGCTTGGTGCTGTAATACACTGATCATACCTTGGTAATCACTTAGTTTTAAAGGTGTGCATACTTGATAAGGCATCTAAACTTTTAGATAAAGATGCATCACTGGAGAAAAAAGAAAAAGGCTGAATTCTAAGTTCTCTTATAATGGCCGTAACTAGAGGTATAATAATGCAAGAGAATTCTTTGCACACCTTTGCTTTCACTGAGTCTCACCAAGAGGGCAAAGATGACTCTAAAGTAACTTTCCTAGCCCCCCAGAAAAGTCCCGCCTGAAACTCCAAAGAGGAACTCAAAGGTAAATAAGCTTTGTAGCCAGCCCATGAGGGAGAGCACAAGGAAGAGGTAGCCTTCCTGGAAAATATATTCAGTGGGCCTGATAGGAAATGGAGGGTGAGGTAATGGTGGAGGAGGTGAGGGAAAGGAACACAGTTTATGAGCAGGCTTTGTAGGGATAACCAGACTGAAATAATCCATGTCAGCTTGTTACTCTGTTTATGCAACTGCGACAATCAACATGGGTTTGTTTGTTTGTTTTCATCTACTGCAAAACAACTACACTGATAAATATCTTCACGGCTCCACTCAGTTATTGGCAGTGCATTGATAATTATCTTGATTGGCACCTTGCTTTCCTTAATGGCCCACCAAGAGGAAGAGGCTGTCCCTCTTGAAAGCTCCCACTGGTTGGATTCAATTATACTGAAAAGACGCCTGGAGTCCTGGAAGACATCAAGGACATCCCTGGTGTAGACATTTTATGACCTTTAAGGAGTCAGAAAGCCCTGCCTGCATCTCTGTCTAGGCAACAGCCGTGATGTGACACCAAAGCCCAGGCATTCCAAATCATTGCAGTTCAGCTCCACGGTGTCACAGGGCACGTGGATTGAGGAACCAGGGTCCGTCCAGTCACAGGTGCAGTTACCAAATATAAAAATTGAACAGATTCTGTTATAGACTTGTCTATCTTGGTCACACAGCACAGCCCCTCCTTCCGTAAACTGCAATAATCCTAGATCTCCATGAAGCTCAAGCAATTCCTCAACGTTAATCAACGTTAACACAAGTCTTGGGTAGAAACGGGGAAAACAGAAGAGCACTGCTGCATCTGAACCCAACGCAGTGAGAAAAGACAAGCATCTTTGCCAGAGAAATAGTAAGATGCAGCAGGAAAATCAGCTGTGTTCTAGAGCAAAAAACAAACAAACAAACAAAACCCAAAACAAAAAAAACAAAAAAACCCCACAACAACAACAACAACAAAAACCTTCACTATCGTTATTGTCTGTCACAGGCTTGCATATGTGTTTATACACACACACATATATGCATTTTTCAAAGTAAGGGGCACCTGGGTGACTCAGTCAGTTAGTTAAGCATCTGACTCTTGATTTCAACTCAGGTCCTGATCTCAAGGTCTTGGGTTAAAGCCCCGCATCAGGCTCCCTGCTCAGCAGGGAGTCCACTCATACCCCTTTCTCTCTGCATCTCCCCATGCTCAGGAGCTCTCTCTCCCTCTCTCTAAAATAAACAAATCTTTTAAAAAGTAAGAATTTTACCTCTTAATTCTAAACATCACACATGCACAACACACATACATAGCAAATTCTTTGAAATAGCAAATTCTCTTCAGAAATGATGTGGAATTGGATTAAACCTCTTCGACCTAAAACAGACCTCACAGATCAACTACCTCCTCTATCTGCATTAGAACAGTAAGGTACTCTATACTATTTGCAAATTTAACTATGTTTATAGAGGTCCTACTGTGTGCCACACCCACAAGAAGAGGTGACTGATTTAAAGGCAATATCTTACCAAAAGTTTCCAAGGGGGGGAAAGGCAGAAAAAGCAGCCTGGAACATACGTTTCTGGCTTCCTGCTATAGTATTCTCTCCACCATATCATGTTATTCTGGGTCAGTTAGGAAGCAATCACTTGCAAGGAACAGAAAACCTTTCCACGGCAGCTACTAAAAAGCTTAACCAAGACATCTCATTTAACAAAAATTCTGGAAGTACATGTTCGTTCAGCAGCTTAACAATGCCAGGACTGATGCGATGGCACTTCGTTGGCCTTTTCATCACCTGTGTTCTCCTGGTCCCAATATAGCTGCTGCACCTCCAGGCGTTACAACTTCTTTTCAGTAGGAAGAAGGAGTAATAAAAGCAAAGGGCTCTTCTGCCGGTACCTCACTGGGTCAAAACTGTACTGCAGGGCCACCCAAAGTGCAAGAGAGGCTTTGAAATGGGGTGTTTTGAACTACTCATATTTCTGCTTCAAACTAAATTAGGAATCTAAGCAAAGAATGAGGGGAAGATTAATACACTCCTCTCACATATACACAATGACTGTCTGGAGCAGACACAAGATTCAAGCTAAAAATCTGGTTGCTTATTCGTCATTAGCAAGGATGGTAGGAAGAAGAGGAAGTAAACCTCATTCCTCCATCCAGGCTGGCTGCCCCCCCTTCCCCCACAGAAAATCTCCCACACCACACTGTGGCTGTGAATACGAGGCTGGTTTGAGACTCTTCTGTGCCCACACATCATCCATAACCCCTAGGGAGAACAAACAGGCCACAGTTTCGATGTCCTCCAGAACAAAAGGTGTTTAACCTTTGCTTCAAATGAGGATCAATAGCAGTGCTAATAAATGGTAAAATCTGGGGAAAAAATCCTATCATGCAGTATTTCTCTCTCTCTCATTCACACATACACACACACACACACACACACACACACACACACACACAGACTTAAAATAGCCCTATTTTACCAACAAAAGAAAAAAGGTCTTGGTACAAGATTAGGAGATTTTTTTTTTAATTTTTTTTAAGATTTTACTTATTTCTTAGAAAGAGAGAGAGAGAGCATGAGAGGAGAGAGGTCAGAGGAGGAGCAGGCTCCCTGCGGTGAGACTCGATCCCAAGACTCCAGGATCATGACCTGAGGCGAAGGCAGTTGCCTGACCAACTAAGCCACCCAGGCACCCCAGATTAGGAGATTTTAACACCAAATAACTATATACATCTTTGGCAGGTGTGACTTATTTGTCAAATATTGGTGATCTTAAAAAGGGAAGACTATCAACTATCTGAATGAAAAATTCATGTGTTCACCCATCTTTGTTTTAAAGTTAAAATAAAATAGGGAATCACACAAGTAAATACTATCTTGTAGAAATGTAATTAGTCATTTAGCATCTTTAAGTCAGGGTTTATCTGTTTTGGAATGATTACAGCCATTCTAAAGCCCATTAGAGACTGACCCACCCCATGCAGGAATCACTTCTTTATCAACGCAGGGAAAGGGCCATTCAACCCACTGACTGACCCTCGTTATTGGGTGTCATACCAAAGAAGGGAGCCAGCCCATTGCTCAGGGGACCAGTTGTCCAAGTTTGCCTAACCCAGAGAGGCTTTCCAGGTCCATAAGACCATCAGTGCTAAAACTGGGAAAGTCCCAAACCAAAGGGGTTCATCACTTACTGTACCATTCCACTTAGAACGTGCTGGCCCCTGACCCGGCCCCATTCCTACCTCCCTAGTTCTGCCCAGAGAGAACAGAACTAGGTCAGAGCCCCACAGTGTCATCAGACCCCATGACTAAAATGAATTCCTAATTATTCAAAATGTCCTTCCACACATTCAAAGTTTTCATTAGTGTGTATTACACGACATCTGTTTTTGGAAGGAAAATTTTAGGAACATAACTCCTAAAATGCCACTTTGCTAACAATTTTCTTTAGACTTTTACCATCAGCTTTATAGTAGCATCACATTTACATAGCTCTGACCCCCCTCCCAGCCCCCGCCTTCCCAGGACTGTATCCAGTAGCCACAAGACAGATGTATCCAATGCATTTGATTTGTTTTGGCATTTGGGGCACCAACTAAATTATGATAAACCAGTCCAGTTCTTTCTCACCTATCCTCCTCCTCAGAGTGGATCACACTGATAAAGTGCGATTTAAGTATATTTTTCAGTAATTCTAATAATTGACCCAGGGAAATTAAAATAATATTTTCCTGTTCTACTTGTCAAAACCTGTTGAGATATCTTTCAAAATGTGCTACTGCAGGGAAAAAAGAAATTTTATACACATATTATTGCTGAAATTTCCTGGCTCTTTGCCTCTCAGAAGAGCAATGCATGAAATATTTATTCAAAAATGGAAATATTAAGAATTAAATGAATTTAAAGCCACCCTAATTACTTTATAGGCATTTCTCCACTGCTTAAGGAAATTCCAAATTATCTTCAGTTCTGGATAGTCTGTGTCACCCAGAACATCTTGTTGAAAAAAACGAAACTCCACTCAAATAGCCAAGTTGACCAATTTAATTCTATTTAAATAACTGCTCTCAGGATGAAGTAACTGGTTTGGCATTGCAGAGACGAAGTCAGAGGAGTTGAAGAACTTTCAGCTCTGTGGAACCCGGGAGATCATTCATTCTTTCACTGAACAGATACTTATTTATGGAGTGCCTATTACGTGCTAAGCACTGTTCTAAGCGCTGTGAACAGGAGAGACAGAGTTTCTACTCCCCAGAACTTACGTTCTAGCAAGAGAGATAAACAACCACCCAAGAGGGTAATGGTAAGTGATATGAAAGAAAACAGCAGGGCAAAAATGAAAAGTTTCTTTATATCTTTTTTTTTATTTGCCCCAGGGGAAGTTTCTTTATATCTTAAAGGAGTACCTCTCAGAAAATGACATCTGAATTATGACCAAAAGTAATGTGAGGGAGGAAAGAGGACTCTCCTTTTCCGCATCATCTTTACACGTCTGGAATAGTGGTTCTCAAAGCATGGTCCCTGGACCTGCTGCCTTAGCATCATCTGGGAACCTGCTAAAATTGCACATTCTCAGCCCCTACTCCAGAGCTACTGAATATGGAACTCTGGGGGTGGGGCCCAGCAGTCTGTGTTTTAGTAATTCTCATTCACGCTCAAGTTTAAGATTGACTGCCTTGACAATCTTGTCCGTTCAGGCCTCATTCAAAGGCTCACTCTTACGAAATGAAGCCTTTCCAGATCTTCACAATCAAGAGATCTCTTCCCTCCTCTAAAATCCTGTAATGCTAGTTTCAGGTAACCATCCCGAGGCACTTTGACTCTCCTCTTTGTATTATGGCTACTTATGCGCCTGAAGACTCTGTTACCAGTGGGCTGGGACGATGGTTAATTCTGTGCGTTTACTTGGCTAGGCCACAGAGTACCCAGATATTTGGCTAAACATTATTTCTGAGAATGTCTGGAAAGGTGTATATACATGAGGTTCGAATTTTAATTGGTGGACTCAGAAAAGCAGATCACCTTTCTCAGTGTGGGTGAGTAGTATTGAATCTGTTGGGAGCACGAATAGAAAAGGTGGAGGAAGAAGAATTCACTCTTTCTGCCTGACTGTTGAGCTGGGACACTGGTCTTCTCCGGCCCTCAGACTTGAACCAGAGTTAATACCATCAGTTCCCCCTGGTTCCTGGGTCTTTGCATTTAGACTGGGACTACTACACTGGTTTTCCTGGGTTTCCAGATTGCAGATGCCAGATTGTGAGACTTTGCAGACCCCATAATCACATGAACCGCTTTTTTATTTTATATATTTATGGTTCCATTTCTCTATTACAGACTGTAACTATTCCATTTTAGTGTTCCCCACAGATTGGCCAAGTCCACGGCACAAAGCAAGCCTCTAAAACTACATGGGGTTGGTGTCGTACACTGTGTAATAGTCCACAAAGATATCAAGTCCTAATCCATGGAACCCATAGATGTTAGGGTATATGGAAAAACAGTTTCTTTGCAGATACAATTAAAGTAAGTACCCTAAATTGGGGAGATTATCCTGTATTATTTGGGTGGGCCCTAAATGTAATCAGAAGTGTTTTTATAAGAGAAAAGCAGAGGGAGATTTGATGCCTCCAGAGGAGAAAAATAGCGAATGTGACCATGGAGCCAGGAACAGAACTCATTTGGTCACAAGTCACAGGAATGCCAGATGTCACCAAAAGCTGGAAGAGGCGAGGGGCCTCTAGAGGGAGCATGGCCCTCCTGACACCTTGATTTCAGCCCAGTGACAATGCTTTCAGATGTCTGGTCTCCAGAACAGTGAAAGAACACATTCCTGTTGTTTTAAGCCACCCAAGCTTGTGGTGATTTGTGACAGCAGCACTGGGAAACTAATACAGATAAGAGCAACTAACAGTTGGTGATAGCTTTATAAAAAATGTGTCTCCCTGACCAGGCTTTGGTCCTCAGTTATTCAATCAAAACTTCATAGAGGTGCTGCTGTGAAGGGATTTTGCAGGTGTGGTTAAAGTCCCTGATCAGTTGATGCTAAGTAAGGGAGATTATCCTGGATGAGCCTGGCTATTTCAGTCAGAAGGATGCAAAGTTGGACCTAGGCTTGCCCCAGAGAGAGAAGAAATCCTGCCTGTAAGACTAGAGCTTCAGAACACACCCTTGAGGGGCACCTGGGTGGCTCAGTCAGGTAAGCGTCTGCCTTCAGCTCAGGTCATGATCTCAGGGTCCTGGGATGGAGCCCTGGGGTTGGGCTCCTTCTTCCTCTCCCTCTTCCCTTCCCCCTGTCTGTGCTTTCTTGCTTGCTTTCTCTCTCAAATAAATAAATTCTAAAACAAAACAAAACAAAAACAAAAACAAAAAACACCTGTGAACTTCCAGCCTGCTTGTGAAGCTCCCTCCCTGACAACCACGCATCCCATCTTCAGCCTGTGCCTGTGGATCAAACCTGCCCATGACCCCTGGTTAAATCCTGCCTGATACAGGTGGTGAGCATTTTTACCCTCCAGCAGGCTTTATACATACATTAATTATTCTTCACAACAGTCTGATGAGGTAGATATGATTGCTATGCATTTGAGAGATAAAATCATTCACACTGGAGGGGTGAAGTGAAGTATCCCACATCGCACAGCTAACAGTGTGGGGGAGGGGGGGACAGATCTGTCATTCAAATGCAGGCAGTCCGATTTCAAAGCTTCAATCACTATACTGAAGTGTCTCCCACCAAATCATGAATGAGTACAAGAGGAAACGGAAGCAGCACTGCAAGGAAAATTTCCAGTCCTCTCTTACATGTTTTAGGTTTAATAGAGGGAAACAGCAAAGAAATTTGCTTTAGAATGAGCATGAGTCCCATTGATTTGGAACATTCAAGGTAGACTGGACAGTAGAGCAGAGTGTACTTTTCTAAATAATTTTGAGAACCGCAGTCTGGCTGGGCTCAAGTCCTCCTCCCCCTCTCCCCCATTGGTGAGGTCAGTTGGCAGACCCCTCCCTATCACACTGTCTCTGAGGCAGCAATGGGAAGTGGACAGATGCTCCAGACAGCAGGGGATGGACAGCCCTGGTGATAAAACAGAGAAATTTAGGAGCCCTCTACTGGGCTCCCAATTTACTCTCCCATATTCATGAGAAATAGAAGAACTTTATCAGTATTTGCCCCAGGGTGCTAATTAAATACATTACGAATAAGATTTTCATATCTGCGTTCACAAAGCTGAAAAGAAATTTGCTCACCACAAAAGAGAATGCTCAGCCCAGCTGAGCAGGTGTTAAACAATGAAAACTCGTTGCAACATTCTTCATTATAGAGAATTCAGCACAGGATGGTTCTAAGTCAGTAGGGGGTGAGGATGGCAACTTCCGAAAGAACAAGAAAGACCTTATAATAGGGGAGTCTCTTCTCTAAGCCAGACCTGCCTGCGTGGTGGTAAAGAGTCTGGGCTTGGGAATCCATCAGAGCAGGGTTCCAGAGTCAGCTCATTAAACATACGACTTCGGTAAATTACTTACTTCTCCACAAGGAAAACAGGCTTACTGGGTTTATTATTATTATTACGTAACGTGTTCTCATTTAATAAATTCAAACAATATGTAGAACAAAGAAAAACAGTAAAGTTCCCTTGAAATCTCATTACCCAAAGATAACTGACATTAACATTTTGCTGGGCAAGTGAGCTACCCTCTTTTTGCCTGGATACTCTCACTGATAAAATGGAAACAAAAGCAAACAGAGTCTGTGTCAGAGGTGGTAGAGGAGATGCATGAAATAAATCAGATAAATGCTCATTACAGGGTGTCACTAACAAGGCTCTCCCATGCAACTGCGGTCAACTGTCCCGATTGGCCAGCAGAGTCTCTGCTGGCTTCAGCACTGAATGCCCACAACCGGGGGAACCCCTCAGTCTCAGACGAATCAGGACGGCTGGCCACAATGCCCGCAGCATAATGCCCCAGGAAGGATAACGGGGAGGTAGCATATTCGTGGGCGTGCAGACAGTGCTGAGGTAGTACATGACAGTTATCTTAATGACAGGGAGTCATCAAGCACTTTCCCTTAGATTCGTTTTTATTATCTAACACAAGGCCCAGCTTGGACTGAATGGGGAAGTCTCAATGCCAGTGATTCAACTCCAGAAAGGTAATATCCTAATATAGAACCGTCATTCATCCAGAAGCAGTTTTGAGTTTCCGGTAAATTGCATTTCCTTTCTGCCTGTCTACACCTTCAAGTTGAAGGAACAAGCAGGAGAAAGCTTCTGGACTCCCCTGAGCTACAAGCCACTCCTGACAAGCAGAAGGGAAGTGGAGTACTTAGCAGAGAGACCCCCTGTGGACGGCCTGTCCCCAGCCACGTCGTCTGGCCAAAGAATACCAATCTCCTGGGGCTGTTCCACCTCAGTCTTTAACTGCTCACATCTCTGGATGGCACTGGCGCAGCAGGAAGCAAGTCTTGTCTTCATGTGCTCATTCTGCCTTCCAAAGCTAGCCTCGTTCCGACTCAGGATTAGAAGCATCGGGGACGAGAAAGGTGTTTCCTTAACCAGAGGCTCAGCCTGCTGATCTCTGCTCACCCACCGAGAGAATGTTCATTCCTACAGAGTCAGATGACTCACTTTCTGTGCCCCCAGTTTAATGGATCACTCAGTTTAGACACTCTGACAAATGTTCAAATGCAACTTCATTTGTCTACAACTCATCCCATCCTTTCTAGCTTTCAAATCGGCCTTTCTATCATCTAAACAAGGACCGGCCAAACTCCTTGTGAGTTATGGCCCTTCATTTCCCTTTCTTCCCCCCATTATTTTTCACTTGGCTTCTCTCAATTACTCTTCTCCGTGCTCTCCTGGAGATCCTTAATTATCTTGCCTCTGGTGCATTCAAACCTTTGGACTAACAAGTGCTCTGAGCTGTTTTCTTCCCCCTGGGAAACCAACTGGAAAATCACCCAGACATGCTGCCCCAGCTATATTTCAAATATGCACCAGAGAAGCTGAGAAAGAGCCTCCAACCTCCAAGGATATCTGGAGTCCTAATTGAGTATGCTTGAGTCGGCATAATGTACACACGCACATACACACGACATTACATTAAATGTAATAATGAAATTTTTCTGTCCTTGTCCTCATCTGATAATGCAGAGCCTCAGCCTTTGACAAGGACCCCCGAACCTCATGAACATGTCTAGGGGTCCATTTATAAGTACACATACACATCCAGTCAGCACCATGCAGCTCTTTCTGGGCACACTGCCACCCCAATGCTGTTTCTGTCTCCTCTTGGGTACTATTCTCCCAGCTGACAGTCATCATTCACACTCTGGAAGAGCCAAAACTGAGAAGTGCTGTGTGGCATACGAAGATAGGATAATCAGCCTTGCCAGAACCCTCCCATTGAGTGTAACATCAAGTAGAGAGAGTATTAATGGCAGGAAATCACTGGCAGGTTTTCCTCTCTCTCCCCACAGCTCAGCTCTGGGTCCGTAAGACTGCTCTGGGCACAGATCTGAGGGACCAGCACCACATTCTATGCATAGTCACACCTCTCCCCCCCCACACACACACACATACACCCCAATGACCAAGACTGTATAAATGAGCCAAGTTCATCACGCACAGGTATTCTTCCTTTAAAGTTCTCACCCCAGATGCTCCTCATACAAACAGACCTCTGTTAGCTGCCCTCATGTTCCACCCTCTTACCCTCACCTTGCTGACCCTAGATCCCCGATTCCTAGGCATGCCTAACTTGAAAATGGGCAGAGCACAGGTCACACTGCATTTCTACATGTGTATATCATTTTAAATGACTCATATCAAACCCTGAGCACAGGTCTAGACAGTAGGGATTCAAAAATAAAAGGATGCAGCGCTATCCTTAAAGAATGTATATTCCTTGATTGTGTGTCATCATCTCAGTTTTATGAAGCCCCAAAGTGCAGCACAGGACATAGAAAGACAAAACCAGCCCACGAGCTAAGGTGTTGTACAATGCTGGCCAGTGTGGATGCTTTTGTGAGTTTCCCCTTGAACAAAAGCCTGTGTCATAAGACCCATGGAAACTATTAGAAGAAATTGATCCTAATTGTATTCAGAATTAACAGTATAAGGAAAATGGCCAGAACAAATGGATCTTGACACCACATTAATGGCTTTTTCATAGGAAAAAATAAATTCAGGAGCAAATAATGGAAATTAATGAAGGTACCCTAGGCATAGCCCTCCGTGTCCTCCTAAATAATGGTTTTAAGAGAGTCTGTTCTCCCTCCAAGACAACAACCAAGGGTATTGTGGAGGATCCTGGTAGATAATGGGCAGTGTGAGTAAGACGAGCAGCTGCAGAAGCCTCCACAGGCTCAGAAGGCTGTGTGCAGAGTCACTTCTCGAGGGAAGTGGTAAATTTCCAAAGCCTTTATAGATCATTTGGCTGATATTTCAATACCAACAGTCTATGTCTTTAAAGGGTATTTATAGCTCTAATGGCATTAAGGTGGCTGAAGTCCCTGGGACTCCTGAACTTTTACCTGTCAGTGAAACATATAAATCACTTTGACACCAGATTAGCCTTTGGAGGTGTTTTCCCTAGAAATTAATGCCTCATCCTCAGTTATTTCTGGCTCTGAAGCCTCCGCTCCAGCAAAACCAGATCAGCCCAAATGGAAATAAATGCCTTTTTAGCAAACAGCAAAGGTTATAAAGGGGGTGGGCAAGGAAAGTGTGAGTAGGATTTTCATGCTTCCCTGGTCTCAGATGTGCCTACAGCAGATTTGGGTCACTTGAGATCTCCATAAAAAACTTAGGACATTCAATGTTATAAATTAAAATACCCCATTCTCCTAGAACCCTCATCCTCTGCCACACATCATTTACTTTCATAGCACACACCACTACCTGATTTATGTGAATGTATATTTTCATACCCCCCCCATTAAAATGTAAACTCCATGAGGCAGGCGTTTGTTTCTGTTCTGTTCACCAATGTATCTCTAACACCTAGTATGGTGCCTGGAACATGGCAGATTCTCAATAAATAATTGTTGAGAATGAATAAATGGCAAGAATCATAAAAGTTCAAGATTGAGAGGAAACTGCAAAGCCATTTGATTGACAACCTCCTTTCCTTCACTTACTGGCTCAGATAATAATGGACAAGAGGACTTATACAGGAAATAGTTCAGGGATTGAACTGGGAATGTTCCTGTGAAAATGGAATCTCCATGTCCCAAGGGGAAAGAGAGAAGAGGACCGTTGGAGCCTGAGGATATAAAGAGCCCCATGTCTTGGTCTTCCTGATGGGCCCAGCTAGAGAGACACAAGAAGAATTATAATATGGTATATATTCAGTTGGACAGTCAAATACTTATTAGCTACTACCATATTCTCAGAGAGATTACTGACCACTTTGTATATGCCAGCAACTTACTAGGCACATGGAATAAATAGGGAAATGGGACAGACCCAATCCCCGCTCTCACAGAATTGAAAGTGTATTAAGGACAATGGTCATCCAGCAGATCCTTAATATGATGTAAGTGCTATTAAGGGGAAGTGAGGAGCGCCACAGGAACATATAAAGAGACCACCCGAGCCACCGACAGAGCCAGGGAAAGCCACCTGAGGAAGTAACAGGTAAGCTCCTCCATGGCCCTTTAATGCATAAAATGCAAACGCAAGTCTGAAGATAAAAAACAGGGAAGGGTCTGTATTAGGAGGCCATGGAACTGGATTTGGGACTCTTGGCTTACTCTGGGACCTTGAACGAGTCACTGTACAACTCCAATTTCTTCATCTGGTCGGTACCTTCAAATTCTGATATTTTATCACTCCTGGAAGATGGAAGAACCCAGGGAGTCAGTGTCCAGAGTAGACACTAGATCAGAGCCTTGACTCTTACCATAGGGAACAGATGTGTTGGGGAAGAATTACCTTGGTAATTGGTGAGAGAAAGAAGCGGGAACACCATGAGAAGTGGCTTGAGGATGGGAAGGAAGAGTGAGGGCGGTAGAGTGGCACTGAGCATTCTGCCTGGGATGAGGCTGGGAAGGAACTGAAAAATGAACTTAAGCAAACCATCCTAACAATAAGTAATATCTGTTGGTGTTTAGAACGTTGATACCCACCCTGTCTCATTTAATTCTCTTAAAAAGCCTGTGGATTATGATTGCCACTGTTCTGCAATTAAGAAACGGAGGTTCAAAAGCCCAGAATGAGAATATGGCAAAGTGGAATGGAAAACCAGACCTTCTCCCTCTAGGATCCCAATAGAGGGTCTGGCAGAGACACTCATAAGCTGCTCTCGGGCAGCAGCTCTGAGCAGATGCCTGTCTCAGCCAAGGACGTCTGAGGAAGAAAAAAGGTCACTGCCAGAGCCTAGGCCAAAACAGACTAATGGGAAGCTGCCAAAGATGGGCACAGAAGCAGTAACTGCACCGCAGGCCACCTCTGTCCTCCGTGCCCCTCAGTAAGAGACACCGTGTAGGAAAGGAGGCTCCCCTTCCTTCACTCCATGTGACTCAGACTGACGTGCGTTCATTCACTCAGCAAACCCTCAACTGTCTACCAGGTGCCAGCCCTCGAGCACAGCTAACAGAAAGCCCCTTCCCTCAAGGTGAGCCCGGGATAGGCTAGCACACTAGAGAGGGGCACACTCCACCTCCGTCTGAGGCCTGGCCCACCACTTACCAATTCTGTGACTATGAGTCGGGTTTCTTGAACTCTCTGTGCTTCGATTTTCTCATCAGTAAAATGGGAAATGATGACAGTACCTACTCTACAAATGCCTAGGGATTAGGTGGATAATACACAAAAAGCACTTTTCGTGGTTCCTAGCACATGACGGGGGTCAATGAAGGTGAACAATCGTCACTGTAACATGAAACGTGTCTTGAAGAAAAGACAGAAATTTGTCAAGGAAACAAGGAAAGTAAGATCAAGGCCAAAAAATAAATATAATTATACATAATTTATAAAGTCTCGGTACGACAACATTTGGGGCACTCCCCAAAGTGAAGTCCAGGGTGCAAGTCTGGCGGGAATGGGAGACAGAGCAGAGAACGTGAGCCCCTCATAAGCCCCAGTTCATAAAGGACCTCTAAACCCTGATAACAAGTTTGCACTTCATCCTGGAGACACTTTGAGCAAGAAAATAACATAATCTTATTTGCATTTCATAAACACTGTCCTCTGTTGCAGGTCAGGTATCCCAGGAAGGGACTCTAAGTCGGAGATCAGCTTGCAGATGTTTGTTAAGGAGTGCCACGGGTTCGACTCCAGTAAAAAAGGGAGGACGGAAGCTGATGGAGCAGAGGGAGAAGTCAGGCTGCACTGCTACCCCTCTGATGCATTCCTGACCCTCAGGGCGAGCAGGAGCCAGACGCCCCTTCAGAGCTGTCCCGAGATGAGAGGAGAAAGCCAGGACGTTCCTGCCTCAAACATTCCCTGGATGTGGGCCACCCTGGGTAAAGGGACTGAGCGTGAGTGAGGGGAGTGACGTTGGGTACCCTCTGTAGCGAGGCACGGAAGTGCGGACAGCTGACGGCTGTTGACGTAACACTCCCAACACAGGGCCAACAAGTCCTTCACTGAAAGGGAATCTGGGCACTACATCTCCAGGTCCGCCACATCTTTCCCACTAAAGATAAAGCATAACAACAACCCACCATGAGACCAGGACTGTGAGCTGGAGGCCTCAGACGACCACCCAGCAGTGTAGAGCCAGGCAAAGTGACTTGCAGATCGGTGCACGCACTGTGCCTGCGCGCGCAAACACAAACACACGCACACGCGTGCACACGTGTGCGCGCACCAGGGTCTAAAAATGAAGAATTCCTAGGAGGCAATGTCATCTTTTTTTTTTTTTTTTAAAGATTTTATTTATTTATTTCACAGCAGGAGAGAGATCACAAGGAGGCAGAGAGGCAGGCAGAGAGAGAGGGGGAAGCAGGCTCCCTGCTGAGCAGAGAGCCCGATCCGGGCCTCGATCCCAGGACCCTGAGATCATGACCTGAGCCGAAAGCAGAGGCTTTAACCCACTGAGCCACCCAGGCGCCCTCAATGTCATCTTTTCATTCTGACTAGGTAGACCCAGCAGCTTTTCCTTTCTCCCTAGGCCTTCAGAGCCTTTCCAGCAGAGACAGTTTTATTTATGATACTGAGTTATACCTGGAAAGAAAAAGAGCCCAGCCAGGGAAAAATGAGAAGCTCACTAGGGACCTTCAAGGCTCCTCAGTATATTTCTTACTCTTTTTCTGGGCAGAAATTTCCATTTACCAAGTTCTTACAGCTCAATTTGTCTTGTGTTAGTTTTTCATTATTCCCACTTTTTTAAGCACACACATGCTTGCGACCAATCATCATTTTCTCTGATTCATGTGTTCGATTAGTGTGGATATTAACTTGAGCTGCCTGACCCATGACAGTGAGTAAACGGGAACCTCCATTTCTGAAGTTACCTAAATTTTCCAGTATTAAATTAGCCTTTCGCAGGCATCAAATGGCTGGCACGGGGGATGGCTTCTTAATGTTTCTATTTGTGTGATATAGGAGCATGAGAGTTGCTGGTTCCTTGAAGCTTACAAACTTGCTCGAATGAGCTAAATCACAAATGACGGTTTGGGAGAAAAGGATATGGCCTCGGCATCAGATCCAAAAGGCCAAAGACAAGAGTGAAACAAGACTTAGATGTTTAAGAGCTAGACAGCCTCTGAGACAAGATACCCTATTCCCTCGTTTTTCAGAAGAGGAAAAATAAAGCCAAGAAAGGTCGAGTGAACTGCCCAGGTGGCTTCATGTGTCAGTGGCAAAGCTGAGACACAAGTTCTCTGGCACCCAGCATAGGAGCTTTTCTCCACCCCACCTAGATGGAAACAGTAACGGAGTGTCAGGACATTTGCTGGAATTGGAAATATTTCAAGCACATCTGGGCAGGAAGTCATCAGAAATATATTATCATCACAGCTTCTCATTTTTACTTTATGACTCACCAATGAAATGCTGTATTGTTTTAAAGCCATAATGGGAAACCCCATGAAGGTTTATGCGAGGGTGGGAGAGATCAGTCATCTCCCCCATCAGGGGCCAATAGGAAGCCTGCTCCCCTCTGGGTCTTTGAAGAACATACCCTCACATCCTAGGAAACTAGAATCAGTTCTATTAGCCTCCATCACTATACCCAGTTCATTTCTTTTTACTTTCCACAGCTTGTTGTCATGTGTTTATTAGTTTGTTTCCTTATTTATTTTCCATTTCCCCATGCCCAGATGAAGAGGTAGGAAAGGGCAGGAAACTTGTTCGTTCATCCCTCTGTCCCGAGTGCACAGTAAGCACAGAAAAATCATCATGGAATACAAGAATGAATGAACCAGTGAATGAACAAATTGGACAAAGTGATGATCATTAGCCACGTGACACTATGGATTTTTTGGGGGGGAGGGAATCAAGTATCTTTCCCTATCTCTTCCCATCCCCTCTCCCCTACCCACTCACCATTACCCTGTTGCATCTTTCAGATTTTAAATAAAAAAACTAAGATGTAGAATGTTCATGTTTCCATTCATTACTGCAAAGCTAATTAAATATAGACCAAAAACCAAACCCTATCATCTCTGGGCTTCCATCTCTTTCCACAGGACCACACTGCCTTATATGAGCTATTTGAGTTCTCTTCTCTCTTATACTACATAAGCATTTAGACAGTATTTCTGTACATAAATATTTATTTCCACAATGTGGAAAGAAAAACATCACCAAAAGTGTGTTTGTTCTGGGGGCCACTAAGTCTAATAAGCTTCTCTGGGCAGGGGGAAAGCCATAGATAAGTTTGAGAGATGCTACCTACTTTATACTCTTTGTGGACATTCACAAAGTACTTCAGAACCCTGAGCCCTGTGTCATGAAATGAATTTACTTTCGTTAGACCCAAATTTCTCAAATTTATTTGACCATGGAAACCCTTTTCAGAACCTAACACCCATTCCCAGATCTTGTAATGAATGTTCTAAGGCACAGCGTGGGAAAAGCTAAGGTAGAAACACATTAAAAAAAAATGTAGATTCACTGGCAGTGGTGTGACTCTCACATAAATACTGAGGCTGCAAACTATGGAAAGAACCTAGATGTCCATCCACAGATGAATGGATAAAGAAGATGTGGTATATATATACAATGGAATACTATGCAGCTATCAAAAGAAAAGAAATCTTGCCATTTGCAACGATGTGGATGGAACTAGAGGGTATTATGCTGAGCAAAATAAGTCAATCAGAGAAAGACAATTATCATATGATCTCTCTGATATGAGGGACTTGAGGGGCAGGATGGGGGGTCGTGGGGGGTAGGGAGGGAAAAATAATGAAACAAGATGGGATGGGGAAGGAGACAAACCATAAGAGACTCCTAATCTCACAAAACAAACTGAGGGTTACTGGGGGGTGGGAGGGTAGGGATAGGGTGGATGGGTTATGGACACTGGGGAGGGTTTGTGCTTTGGTGAATGCTGTGAAAGATCTAAGCCTGATAATTCACAGACCTGTACCCCTGGGGCAAATAAATAAATAAATAAATAAATAAATAAATAAATAAATACTGAGGCTGCACTGACCTGGAGCTCCAACCTTGTAAACAAATCTACCTGTCCGATGTAAACTAGATTTCCATCGGAAAGTCTTCAGAAAAGCAAAAGAACCAAGGAGAAAAGGAACCACATAGAGGAGAAGGTGATGAAGGGATTATAAGGGCCATTGCTTCCTGGTTTTTACCATATTCCTACTGGGCTGAATTCGATGCTTAGACTGATATCTTGATTCTTTTGTCTCTCCAATGGATCACTCAGCCTTTAATTATCAATCTAATTTCAAAACCAAATCATGAAAATCCCACAGCAAAGTGTACTGCCATCTTGAAGTTCATACGACTTGCATCTTATAACAAGAGAATTTTCTTGAAATAACAACTCCCTACCCTGAACCTCTGGTTCCCCTACCTGGAAATGCAACACAAATAATTCTGATTCATAACACATCCTCATATTTTTGTAGCATATCAATCTCTACTTTTCCACCTACTAGTTCTATATGTGACCTTAGGCAAATTAATTAACCACTCTGAGCATCCTTTTCCTAATCTGTAATGCAGGTTATACAAGGACTAAATTAGTTATTACAAGTACAAAGTTTATCATGGTGCCAGACACATATTTATATCTCAATAAAATAGCTATTGTTTTTTTTTTGTTGTTTTTTTTTTTTAAAGATTTTATTTATTTCACAGAGGGAGAGAGATCACAAGGAGGCAGAGAGGCAGGCAGAGAGAGAGAGGGGGAAGCAGGCTCCCCGCCAAGCAGGGAGCCCGACGCGGGCCTCGATCCCAGGACCCTGAGATCATGACCTGAGCCGAAAGCAGAGGCTTTAACCCACTGAGCCACCCAGGCGCCCTAGCTATTGTTTTTATAGTCATCATCATCATACAGAATCTCTCCAGACGATTAGCTTTTAATTTATCATTTCAGCATTCTGTTAGCCAACTGAGTGAAAATCGAGTCATTATCATTCCCCTCTTAAAGATTAGATGCCACAAACCAAACCAAAATTAATAAAATGTGGAACCCAGATACACATTAGTATTTCTTAACAAGCATTCAGGACACTAATTGGTAAGAAAAGGGCCAAACAAACCATTGTTTCAAATGACTAAAGAAATCTGATGATTCGGGCGCCTGGGTGGCTCAGCGGGTTAAAGCCTCTGCCTTCGGCTCAGGTCATGATCTCAGGGTCCTGGGATCGAGGCCCACATCGGGCTCCCTGCTCAACGGGGAGCCTGCTTCCTCCTCTCTCTGCCTGCTTCTCTTCCTACTTGTAATCTCTCTCTCTGTACCAAATAAATAAATAAAATCTTTAAAAATAAAAGAAATCTGATGATTCTAATTAATTAGTTAATTTACTTATGGTTCTTTTAGACTACCAACGTCAGCCCACAAGTAAACATTTTCCTGATTACAGGAAAATTTTAAAGCAAATCATTATGGCAGCAAGATGGTTGTGACCACAGATTTGGTTTAAGCAGCCATCATCTGCCAGAAACTCTTCAGAAACAGCAAGAGACCCCATCCAACAGTTAAATTCATTCAGAGCACTCCTGGGAGTGCTAACATTCTAAGAACACCTTCATGCATGCATTTTGTACCTATACTGATCACCCACTATGAATCAGTACTAATCCAGACATGCAGGATGACCATGAACTAGCCAAGCACTGCATTGCCTTCATGAACCTTGGAGTCTAGTGGGGGAGAAAGTCAGTTAGAACATGATACTCTGACAGAGTGAATTTCACTGGATCAGAGCAATCTTAGGAAGGAATATACAAAGTAATGTACGAAGTACATTTTTTCCCTGACCATTTGGTTAAATAAGAATAATAATTCTGTTTCCAAGGACCAAAGAAAGCAGACACAAAAAGCTTTTGGAAGAGGTAAAATTATGTTTACAAGTCCTTAAAATGGTATATCATTCTTTTTTTTTTAAAGATTTTTATTTTTATTTATTTGACAGAGAGAAACACAATCGAAAGAGGGAGTGAGAGAGGGAGAAGCAGGCTTCCCACAGGGCAGAGAGCCCGATGCGGGGCTCAATCCCAGGACCCTGGGATCATGACCTGAGCCAAAGGCAGACGCCCAACAACTGCGCCACCCAGGCACCCCATATGGTATATCATTTTTAAGTCAGCTTTCTCCTCCCAACCAGTCTTTATTGAGGTGAGGCAGGAGGTCAACTGGCTCCATGGGAATAATGTCCATATTGCACCTTCTCCTTCAAAGAAGATTCCATTGGGTGTGCTGACCCCCAGAAATAGGTATCCCAAGGGGTATGAAAATAATAAATAATAGAAATAAATAAATAAATTCTAATACATGTCTTATTCCATATAATATGGTACTTTGATGATGAAGGTTGCATCGGAGGTACTTGCTCAAGGAGAAGTTATGACAACTTGCAAATTTCAAGACCTGACATGAATAAGGCTACAATGACCTTATTTTCCAGGCCAAAAATCAGGACACAAAGTCAAACAAAGGACTTTTTCCACTTCTGGGAATTAAGCTGTCTGAGAGATGTAGTTTAAATGTCAAGATATTGGCATTTCTGGGACATTGATAGTATATGGAAACAACAGGACAAAATACTTGAAATTAAGACTGCCCTGAAAACTCAATAAATAGCAACCTAAAAGAATTTGTATAAAATACAGAGCCCTGGTACCTGCGGACACCGAAAACAGAGGAGAGGTGAGTGGATGGAGCTGTTTCTAAGAGTTCAAGAAGAGAACAAATGAATCTTGAATATCCTTAGGGCAGAGAAAGAGGAAAAAAAACCAAAAACCTATTTTCACTTTATAATGCCATTAACTCAAATCAATTGATCTCTTCTCTCCCTCTGGTTAAAAAAAAAAAATGTGTCAAGATATTTCAAGGTAAAGAAACCAATACCTACTTGATCAACTATTTAAATGGAAAATGAATCCACACATATATGTTTTCTGTTACACTCTTTTAGTTATAAGCAGCAGAGACTCACAGAGATTATACCTTAAAAATGAAGGGTGTTCACTTATTGGAAAATAAACATATATGGGTCATTAGGTCTCTCCTTCCACTTTAGTTCAATCCTAGCAGAAATTGGCTTAAACTAGATTTTCCAAGTTTCAAGTTTAAATTTTCAGGAGAGTGTCTGATTGTTCCTCTTTTTTTTTCACATTAGCTCATGCCATGGGTGGCTAACACAAGCATGAGTTGTAACCCAGCCTGTTCTCATGAATCATGCCTTAAGCAGGACTCTGGGCTCACTGGCTCACAAAGAGGGGACTGTGGGCAGGCCACCAATGTATCCGTGTCCTGCACCACTCTTAAAGTTTGGAAGCCTAACCTTCAAGGAGAATTTTGCAACTCGTTCCATTCCAAGTCCACCCAGCTGTTCCAGATGTACCCACAGGTGTTCGCAGACTGTACCATCCATTCAGAATGCCACTTAACTACAGGAAACAAACTGAGAGTTGCTGGAGGAGATGCGGGTGGAGGGATGGGGTAACTGGGGGATGGGCATGAAGAAGAGCACTTGATGGAATGAGCACTGGGCGTTATATGCAACTGATGAATCACCAAATTCTACCCCTGAAACTAGTAATACACTACATGTTAACTAAATTGAATTCAAAAAAAAAAAAAAAAAGACCGCCATTCAGGACACAGTAGCTGGTTGTACTTCCCTCCACCATCAGGTGCTGCTTTAAGCCTTTGTTCCGTGCCTACAATAGAGAGGCTGTTAGACCTCCTCTCTTAGAGCCTTTCAGATCAGCAAAACTCCCACAGAGCTGGGGATCTGTCCATCCTCCTCCAAGGAGGATGTTCCTTGTGGCCAAAGCTGTTGGGTGCCCTGGGTTCATATTATCTCAGTGCATCCCAGATCCCACCTGTCATCAGTTCGCCTACCTGCCAATGACCTCCTGTGACCCACTGCCAGATGGAATCCCCTGGCTGTGGGACCATGCTCAGCTTCACATGGTAACATAGGCCAGAAGGAGACCATGCCTACAGGATTGGCCCCCATCAGCAAGAGATGGAACTTGGTGGATAAATATTCCAATTTCCTCACTTCGTTGGTGGAACAGTTCTGGGGTGTTCGCTACATGGTCTCTTAGAGGGTCCACAGGGGACTGAACCCCAGTTGCTCCAGTGGTAATATGCCCATGCATATCCCTTTATTGGTTTTGTCCCTCCCTTCTCATTTCTTTCACAGTCTCCTGAGATCAACCCTCGAAGAAACTATTTGCACCTAAAACCTTGTCTCGGGGCCAGTGTTTGTAAAAACAAAACAAGGGGAATAGTCGAGGGAACACTTTGCCCACTATCTTCGATCGGCTCACACCAGCCCCACAGTCCAACAGCAACTACATTTGCTCCTCCATCTGGCTTCGAATGATTCTGACCGTGATCCACACTCCCAAACTCCTAACAACCCTCTGCCTTCATGATTCTCCCAGTCCTGCATTCCTCAACAAGCATTACCTCAGTGCCATCTTATTTCACTTAGTCTTAACACTTCTAAGTTTCAGCCCAAGAGGATGAAGTCTGCTGCATGTTCTAGTCCCAAAAGCTCTCTGGTTTTCCTCCCAAGTGCTTCTTCCCATGAGCTCTTCCCCAACATGTCATGATGTCAGCAGTACTAATTTATGCCAACTCTATGCCAAGGACACATGGAAGACACTAGCATTTAGCTACCTAAAGCTACTGCTGACAGACTTACTCCTTGCCTCCCTCCTACCATGGAAACAGAAAAGGGCAGGCACTTGTATTTCTAGCCTCTCTTGCAGCTAAAGTTTCCATGGAGCCCATTCTTGCCAAGAGACATAAGGGGATTTCTGAGATGGCTTTTCTTTTATCCCTGATAAAAGAATGGAGAATGACCCTCAATGAGATAGTAACTTCTGTGTGTATGTGTGTATACATGTATGTGTGTAACACAAACATATGCAGGTACCCTCCTGCTTTGTACTCTGGACACAGGTGCACACAGAAGAGGTCTCCAGGGCTGCAGAAGAAATCTTGTAAGCATGAGAAATACGGAAAGTCAGAAGAATTGCGAGATGCCAGCTCAACACCTTGACATCATGGAGCCAAGGAATGAACAGTACGCCTGCCTCCCTCCAGGCTTCTTGTTTGGTAAACAAGTGTTCTTTGCATTAATCCACTGTTAAGGGAGTTATGCTTGCAGCCAAAATTATTCCCAACTGACACAGGACAAAATGAGGCAGAAGATGTGTGAGATTCTCTCCCTCAAGCAAAAACTATTTATTAACTACCTATTCTTTACAAAGCATGGCGGGAATACAAAACATGTATAAAGCAAAGTCCCTTCACAGGCTTAGCAGAAAGTGGGAAATTGTGATAGAGTGGTTGCCAAGTGATGGGATCAGCTGAATATGCTGACAGGGGCTACCATGGGAGCCCCAGAAGGGAGAGGCTGCTGTGGACTTTGGCAAGAAAAGGAGGCTTCCTAAGGCAAACTTAAAGGCACAGAGGATTTATGTAGATGGAGAAGACAGGGAAGAGAATCCCAAGCAAGGGAAGCAATGTAAGCAATGACACTTGACATAATCTTATAAAACAAAATGGGAAAAGGAAGACAACTAACGTGACAGCACAAAGGGGTAGTGTCCTGGGTGTCACTGAGCCTCTGGATACAAGAGTGAATACAAGAATATTCTGAATACAAGAATATTCAGTATTCTTGTGAAAACTGGGCCCACAGGTGTTAATGTATACCAGCAACGAAAGTGGGGGTGGAGGGGCATTAAATCAGAAGGAAGAGACCACAGAAGTGACCAGTCTAAGGAAATAATAATAATAAAATAACCATTTATTGAATACGGGAAGTAATCACTATAATAAACATTTTATACAAACTGTCTCATGTAATGCTCAATACAATCTTTCAGATAGGAATTACATTTCTAGTTATTTTGGATAAGGAAAATAAGGTTTTAAAAATGTTCTCAAAAATCACACTGTTATTAAGGGACAGAATCCAATTTCAAATTCAAGTCTCTCTGATTCTGATGCTAAGTTAAACCAGCGCTGGACACCCCGCATGGGCTTCGCAGTCCTCTCTGCTTCCCTCCATCACAGCACCTGCTACCCAACCTAAGGGCAGGGATGGTGGTTCATTCACTTTGTGATCACCCACCCCTGTCCCCAGTGCCTAGGGGAGTTCGTGGACCATGGGAACATTGATAAATCCTTGCTGAATGAACAGAAGTCTTCACTCAGGTGCTGGATTCACTCCTAAATTGAGATCATCTCTTTAGGTCTAAGGTATAACATCCTGGCAGGGAATAGGTAAAGCTAAGAGGTAGATGGCTGGCTTTGGCCAACTCAGCTGAAAAGTCTCCACCACCACAACATAGCCGCTACCCTCATCACCTATTTAGTCCGAGACAGAAAATGAGTCAGGAAGTATAGCTTTTATACAGAGAGCAGGCTGGTGAGCATTAGCAAGACTCTCTCCCTAGCACTAGGAAAATCCACAAGGGAGCAACCAGGAGGATGAAAAGTGCAAAAGTGAGCCCAAGAGTATCAGTGGGGAGATGGTCATTATCAAAAGGCTGGTCTTTCTCACCAGAGACCAGCCTTATGTAACACCGGCTTAAATTTCAGCCAGGTGGATTAAAGTCAAAGGAATGGCAGAACCATGAAGAGAAAGGAGCCTAGAAATGCTGTTCCTGGATTCTCTACAATCCAGTAAAGATCGTATAAGGAGGGAGCGGTGATGCTGAGGTGACATCGACAACGCAACACGGTATTTAGAGCCACGTACACAATAAGCACACTGCTCCAGGCTCCAGTCCACCCAGGCCAAGGAGAGGAAGTCTTAGAGATTCTCAAACACTAGACATGCCTCCAGCTTCTAACCTGAAGCTGATAAACATTTTTTTTAGCTACTCAACTGCAAACATTTATCCGTTTAGCCTTCTTAAGTAACGAGTAAGCTCAAGCGGTATCCTCAGAATATGACATTTCATCAATAAGGTGGGATGTAGCAAATATTTTTACCTCCATATGGTGTTGAAACAAGTTTACAAAGGAAAGCTAGGAACAGTTATTATCATGGGCCTTGAACACCCACTTTGGATTCATCTTACCTTTACAAAACTTCAGGGAGAGAAGAATTTTACTTCTTGTGTTCATGAAGTTTTCACACTGTTTTATAAATACTGTGGTTTTCCCCATCTTCTCCTCAACTAGTATCTTGCCTGCAGGAGAATATAATGGTTTGGATCAACCCATGTGTTGTGAACTTTTGACTAATAGTTACTAAGCACTTACCGTGTTATATGCGCTACCTTAGGCCCTTCATGTGCATTTCCTATTTCCAGTTTCTCAGCCTCTTTTTTTTTTTTTTAGTTTCTCAGCCACCTTAAGGAATAGGTATTGCTGTACCCATTTTTCTGTTGAAGACTCTAAGGTTCAGAAGGTTGAAATCATTAACTCAGGGATCCACACTAATAAGTGAGAGAGCTGGAATTCAAAATCACTTCTACCAAGTCCCAAAGCCACTATTTTAACCACCGCACTATATAATCTCAATTTCAGTGCTAGGAAAAGTCTACCTTTAAGTTTTCATCAGAGAGAGATATCTTCCCCTTTTTGACTTGATGGCCAGGAAGCTCATGCACAAATTTAGGGCACAAGATCATTAACCTTAGCCTTTCCCATATGATTTCTAACTTCTGTTTTCATGTCTATGATTTCTGCCATGTATAAAGGTATATATTTCTGTGACAAGCATTATCTATTGTTAAACAATACAGTAGAAGTATATAGACTTATCTTCACTTCTGTTATCACTTATCTATTTTAAATCATTGTCATTTAAAACAATAACAGGACACAAGGGATGGGAAGGAAGAAGAGTTTCTTTTAATTCCAATAAAGTTTAATAATTAATTTATAAATTACTAATATTCTGATTACTATGCATATTACCTACATGCATACCTAGAGTGTTGCCTTTTAAAGTATTTCAAGAAAAAAGTGCACACAGGCAATTCTGTGATAAATAATGCACATTGATCATAAGTACCCATTCTGAAAACCCGTTAAACATATTGATCTGATTTTGAAAGAGAAGCTGCTGTTCATGGAGCAAAGTGATTCACTACTTGCAAGAATAATGAAAACAGATGCAAAGTAAATGAATCTCTAGGCATCCCAAGGACTAATGGAAAAGATTAAAGAGTAAATTATATAGTAAAATCAGATTATATCTGCTTATATTACTGATTTGGTGACTTAAGAACCACTAGATAAAGCCATTCTGCTGGAATCAGCTGGTTGTTAGGACAGCCTGCTGCTATCAATAGCAAGTATATCTATGGAAACTTTGCTCAAAGGGTGCCTGAGTATGTGAGAAATAGACTCCTGATGATCTTGGGAGTGACTATGTCCCCACCATCCAATCACAGTTTATTTTCTATCTGGATTCGAGCCTTATATTCTGGGGTACTGTCTCTATTTTTAAACTTTGCCTGGTTCTCCAAGATATATTCCAAAGCTGGAACTCTGACTTGCACTTGCTTATACTTTCCAACATACTGGAGTCCGCCTGTGAAGCCTTGCCCTGTGACAGGAGTCCTGAACGGCCTTTTTAATGCAACTCTCTTTCTAGACTTCCAAGTAGCACTCAACCTTAAACTCACCATCTCTGGGGTCCACTCTCCTATTAAGACCTCACTAAATCTCCTTGGAGATGCTACTATCTCTTCCTATTCACCGTTCACTGTTTGCCTAGACTACCATGATTATCACACTCCCTTTAGACATGGCACTTTGTCCCCAGACAAAACTTCTCCTATAAGCTCCTGAAACTGGTCCAGGTCAAGCCCTGATTCTGTGCGAGGATCAGCTCTCATAACAGACTACACTCTTACCCATCTCCTTTGGTCAGCCATGACCAGAGGGTCCTCCCACGTGACTCTCAGAGGCTTTATAACTGAATATTTACATTTCATTTCGGGTATACCTAGGATGTATTTCTTCATCTTTTTTATGCCAATTGTATCATGTTCAGATTTAGATGAACACTTAACTTTTTCAACTGCTATATAGTTCTCCTGTGAGTCTTTTCACTCTATGTAGGAATGCATCTTCCCTACTGACTGAAACATCCATCTGTGCCCTGGTCTAACAGACCATATTAGTCACAGAGTATACACTTCAATTGACTCATCAAAGCCTCCAAGGGTATGAAAGCATCTCTCCCTCTGAGAGCCATGGGGACAATTCAAGTTTGCTTGGGTCCTGTATACTTGGAATTCAGTGGTATTCTTCCCTTCACAAACTTTTTGTAACTACTTCTTTTGAAACTGATCCCAGTTAGAACCAGTTGCCCATTTCAAAGCAAACATTTTACATATCCTCTCTAAAATGTGGATGTCTGTGCACGTCTTACCAAAAGTTTAAAGGAGGTCAACATACTAATTGAAAGCAAAACTGGGGGGGAAAAAAAGCCCTAAGTGTTTAGAAACACTGTACTGATCCCTCCTTTTCATTAAGGATGCTTCAATCCAGAATTGAGGTAGTGTATTTGCTAACTGTACTGAGAGAGAGAGGTGTCAAACGTCAACCTAACAGGCAGAGCTCACTCTGCACTCACTAGGTGGGGTTATTTGCACTTGGCTTTTAACACTACCCTGAACGTTTTACAGTTTAGTGTGTGCTTTCGATTCCTTCACTCATTTCATCTTAGGTCAACCCACTGAGACTCTATATAGTGGTAGGGCTCCACCGAAGAACTTCCTTTTGAAGTCTGGGCCCCCAGGAAAATACCACTATCAATAAGACTTTGCCACAACGTCTCCCACAGTGTCTCCTAACTTAGTTGCAGCTGAAGGCCTTAAACCTAAAAACTGGATGATGTAACTCAATTATGATGCAGGAGCTTGAATGGGGGCACAGATGCCATGTGGAAATATCAAAGGCTGACCAGCTTTTAGCCATATGAGAAAGCACTATTGGGTTACTTGCATATGAACAGAACCTGCCCTGAAAGCCTGGCAGACCTTCATAAAAGCCGTGAGTACAATCAAGTCAGTGCCATTACTAGGAGAGCTCATGGCTCACACTCTAAAGCATGGGCTGTGGGCAGCGCTGTTGCTGTCACACCTGCTGCAACCAGCTGGCCAAAGTGACGGGTGTCCCTGGCTGGGCAAAGTCAACCCAATGCCTTGGACATCTGTGAGCTACAAAGGCACTGCTATTTCTTAAGGTAGACTTTGCTAATGGAGCTACGTTTTCTCTTAATCATAACAGTACATGCCAAGCCCATGCTCCAGAAGCAGTGTTAGAGTAAAAGCCTTAATGAGTCACATCAGGCCATGGGACAACGGCACTACTGTCATCCTGTGCCTCATTCGGGTGGACATTTCTGCCTAAGGAGCTCTAAGCACACATTAACACTATAAAATCTGGCACAAACTCAAGGATTCACTGTGCAGGGTACAAAATGGAGCTTTACTGCCTCTGCACTGATTAATGAGAATATATAATTCCATAACAACAATTCCAAGTCAAATTGGCCTTTAGAATGTCAGTTCTTTGGTGGGAACCCACCATGGTCTGGTTTGTGCGCCACCAAAATTCATATGTTGAGGTCCTAATGTCCAATGTGATGGTATTGGGAGATGGGGCCTCTGGGAAGTGATTAGGTCATGAGGGTGGAGCCTCATTAATGGGATTAGTGTTTTTATAAAAGAGACCCCCCCCAAAGAGCTTCCTTGCTTTGACGCCGCAAGAAGGTAGAGTCTATGAATGAGGAAGCCCTTACCACACAGCAAATCTGCTACACGTGATCGTGGATTTTCCAGGTTCTAGATTTGTAAGAAATAAATGTTTGTGGTTTATAAGCGACCCAGTGCTATTTTGTATTACAACCCAAACAGACTAAGACAGAACAGGAACACTATAAAATGTGGCACAAAGGCAATGATTCACTGTGCAAAGTACAAAATGGAGATTTACTGCCTTGCACTGGTTAATTGGAAAATATAATTCCATAATAAAAATTCCAAATCAAATTGGTCTTTAGAATGGTAGTGCTGCAGTGGGAACTTAACCATTATAAAACTGAAGCATAGTTCATCTCTATTTGGAAAAGTTGTCCTCTCTGATGGAGTATATGGCCTTGGTAGAACACACATGGAACAGTAAAGGAGGAAAAGGGACTGTAATCCAAATCAATCCTGGAGATTAAAGTGGTAACTTCTGTGAAAATCATATCACCCCAAACCCAGAGTCCTATTAAGTCAACTTTTCAAGTGGCTATTGTTCATCTCAATAAATACCTAATGAACATTCCAGATGGCACAAAAGTCAGCAGGAAGGTTTATAGAAAAGAACTCCTGACCCCAAATGTTGCAGGTAAAATGTGTCTGGAGAGAGACTGCAACATGGAGATTTGCATGCAGGAAGTTTATTGGAGTAGATTACTAGAATCAGCACCTAGGAGGGTGAAAAGCAGAATTGCACGGGGGAGGGGTGGGGGATGATCGTGCAATTAAACTGTATTGCAATCACAGCAAAGGCTTCTACTGACCTCACAGGGAACTAGGGAGCTAGGATGACCTCTTAAAATTGCCTCAAGCAGAGGCAAGGCAGCCATTCCAGTACTGGGATATGGAGGAGGTAGCCATTCTCAGAGAGGAAGTCACTGACAGCTGTCAATCACCACCACTTCCAACAGCTGGAGAAACAGGTGTCCCCATGCTGAAAGGAGGCCGGGGACACGTAGGAGGCACATGACAGCATCTATACACCAAACACTGTAGCTTTTGTTTCTAAATTCACTGAAGGGCCAGTTACATATTTAAGGCACCCAATCCAATCACTGAACATTAGAGTAGCTATGAGATCCTAAAACTAGTCACTTAATTTACAACTGGACAGTGCAAGTTCTGCTTTGATTGTGACTGATTTTTCTTAGGAGGGTAATTCCCAACATCATCCTCTAAAGAAGATGGTAGCAGACTTACATGCAAAATTAAGTAAGTGTGAAATGAATGGTACAATAATGTAGAGTTTAACCAATTCTCCTACTCATGTTCAGGATTCCCCTAGCAAGGCATACTCCTGAATATGGACAGTAAATTCTGTTTTAAAACATCCTCAAATCACAGCCCCTGCTATCTGTCCTGCTGGAGAACAACTCACCAGGAAAATTAACCACTAACATTTGCTGTACACTTATTATATGCCTGGTACTATCATAAGTACTTTACATGCATTATCACCCCTCATCCTCAAAACTACATGAGGTAGAACAAAATATGGAAGAGGAAACTAATTTATAGAAAAGTTAAGTAACCTGTTCAAGGTCACATGTATTATGTGTAGAACAGCCCAGTTTCCATGTTATCAAACCCGAAGAAAATCCATGAACATAGGTGTTTTAGATACTCTCCATTTCCCCTAGGTACCCCTTCTCTACCCCATTCTGTGTTTCAGTAGGCTAAATTCTATGGACTCTATTAAATAAGCTCTTTCGCCTTCTGGTTTCTGGTGCAGTTGACTAGAAGGAATGACCAGCAAGTGATCAGAGGGTACGAGGAGACCAAGATCAGGGTATGTAACCCCTGGTTTCCTCCCTACTGGACCACAGGTTGGCAGGGACTCCTTTCTCTACTAAAGATTCTTCCTACAGCTAGAGATATCAGTGAGTTCCAGTAACCATACCCTCTTCTTCCCTACTTCAGACCACTGTTGTCTTCAAGACACTTTTCCATCCCTTGTTTATTTCTGTTAACCCTGCCCCAGCTTTGTAAATAGGTGCTTTATTAAACTTGTCTCATATGGCATCTGAGAGTTGCATGTGTCTCCTGCCAGGGCCTTGGTATATTCAGAATTGTAGCTGGACATCCCATGCAGTGACTTACTCTCCATCAGAGAGGACGTGAGTCTCACAGACAGAGTCATGACACACAAGACACTAACAAGAGTGCATGTCATAGCTTCTCCTTCCTTCCAAAGATCCCCTGGCCTCTTACCTTTTCCAATAAGCATCAGCGTAGATAGGATTTCTCAACCTCAACACTACTGATATTTTAGATCAGAAATTCTTTCATTTGGGGCAGAGTCAGGGGTGTCCTATACATGACGGCATCACCAGTCTCTACCCACTAGATCCCAATAGCAATCTCCTCAGTTGTGACAACAGAAAATATCTTCAGATATTGCCAAATGTGCCTTGGGAGAAGATCACTCCAGTTGAAAACCATGCCTTAGAATTAATGGTAAAAGTGCTGAAGGAAAAGGAGGGAAGGGGGGGAGGGGTAAGGGAAGGGGGCAGAAGGGAAGAGGAAGAGAGAGGGAAGGAAAGTAAGTCAGGAGATATTTCAAAAAAATATTTTTCTGCTACATTTCTGCCACCGGTGACTAATGCCCCTCACTAAAGGGTACTTACTTACCTTCACGTCTTTGCTATTCCCTTCCAAGAAGCTGGGAGTTCTATTCTCATGGAGAATCTGTTCCTCTATCAACTTCTTCCTACCTCATGATCACACCCTTCCTAGGCTGGTTGCTATGATTTTCTCAACCACATTGCTCTGCCTGAAAATCAAGGAGATAGGACAAGACTATTTCTAACCTCCCAACCCTGAGAATCTACAGTTTTAAACAACACTTTTCCCTGTTCAAGAATGTTACTCCTGATGGTCATCTTTCCTCTTGTGTCTGTGGGAGCTAAAGAAAACCAACCACATCAGATTGATTCTTATATACACAACCATTATCATCTCATTTTATTCCCACACTCTATCCCACGCCTTCTCTTTGCCTTTTTTCAAAGATTCCAGGACTTATGTCTAGAACAAATATATCTTTGTCATCTGAAAAAAAACGGATGCCTGACTTGAGTTGAAATACAAAGAAATACCAAGAAATCTGAATGGTTTATACCTGATGACAACTATTTGGACCACGTTCAAGGGCTCACAGTAGAAACTCTTCATTAGCATCACGACGTTTCCATTATTGTTGGTGTCAGAATGGAAGGTGTTGCAAGTATTTGAGATTTGAGGTTTCAACATTTGTCAAATGCAATTACCCAAACTTTTTAGCTCCAAAGTTGATTGGAATGTTATCTTCCACTTCTCATTCACACCGTATGTAGGAAAAGGAAGCCAAGGGGTAGTTTATAAAATAGATGCAGTAATAACAACAATATCGTGTTTAAATTGGAGTGACATGAATGAGTTTGTAATACTTTGAAACCACATAACCCTGAGAGAGCTAAAAGGTCTATTAGAGATAATGAGGCCGGTAGATGCAGCGTTCCAATGAGAAGGAAGGACGTTATGTACATATGAATCACAAGACAGAATGCAATCCAAATTCCATTTCCAAACCACAGATAAAATGTTGGCTTAAAGCACTGCATCTCTCTGGATGAAACACAGAGAAGACTATTAGGTGCTGAATCTTACTCTTCAAAGGACTAAAGTTAACCTGCTCTTGAGTACAAGGATGAAACAGATGACAGTTTTCCTGAGCATCATTCTAGACACCTATCACTCTGAAAAACTGGCCAAAAGAACCCCTAGTAATCACCCTCTCAGATGCTATTTTCAGGCACATCACTTGCAACAGAACCCCCATTTTTGCCATATCCTAGGATTAGAAATATTAGCTAGGTTTCCACCAGGAACGATTTGGGACATTAAAATACACTTAGGACACAGAGTTTTCCAAGGAGCCCCTTCTCCGTGACAAAGGGACAAGGATTTGCCAGAGAAAAGAGCTGCTGTCACTGGCCAACCACACAAGAGCTGATTCTTTTCTTCTTACTTGGGACCTTGACTGGCCTCAGCACAAGGAAAATCAGTGCAAGCTAATCACTGAGAAACTCCAGAGCACCCACAGACTCACAGGCCATGTTGCTATGATGGCAAAATACAGAGGTGGAAAATGCAAAGTTCAAAAGAAGACGAGTAAGTAATTACAGAAGTAAGATAATCTCAACTCCATTCAATCTGAGGGTCATACAGCACACACTTAGCCACATGCAGGGAGCACATGCAATCAAGTTCATTTTGGTGAAGAGAGTGTTTTTAAGAAATTGGACTTGAATGCCTTTATAGGAAGGCATGCACTTTCCTCTGCCCCTCTGCCCCACTGCTCCCAGATGCTTACACTGATCCACGTCAGTCATTTTTGTTATTTGACTAGCCCCTGAGACATGTAGGTTGATAAGCCTGTGTGGGTCAAGCTTCTTAACTGCACAATATAAAATCTGTTGTGACAGGTTAAGTAAGAAATAAAACAGCATCTGTTAAATGATACCAGGTACCTCACAGAACAGCTGAGAGGGTAAGAGGCGCTGACGAAGGAGCTCCTCCAACAGGAACAACGCAACCACAGAACGGGCTTCACCACTAAAAACACCACTCGGCCCCCACTTAGCAGCAAGAGTGCCCACAGCGGCACACAGTGGGCCCCATCACGCCCCCTTCCAGAAACAACCACGCCCACCACTGCTCTGTTTGCAAGCTGGACTCCCTCGAGGCCGCCCCTCCCTTACTTTCCTCACTTCAAACCCCAGTTCTGCTTGGCAGGACCGGGATCCCAGGCCCCGGTCCCAGCCGCAAAATTTTGTTCAACAACACGGATGAAGACAAATAAGGCATACCTTATTTTATATTATTCTAAATTTTATTTTTCATTTTTATTTTCTATTTTATTCTAAAATTATCAAAGGAAAATATTTCAATCTCCTGTAACTAGGTTTTCACAATACAGGTGGAAAAAATGAAATAAATATTCCCTGTTTAATTTAGTAAAACCTTTTCTCAAACATGTAAGAAAGAGCATTTTGCCACTTACTTCCAAAAATGGCATAGTTTAAAATATAGAAAAAACAACAAAAACAAAATCAAAAACAAACAGTAAAACCACAGAAAGTATTGAAAGAAAATTAATTAAGCAACTACCCCCCCAAAAAAAAGATTAAAAGGAAATTAAATAAATTCCAAGTAATAAAAGGTAGTACCAAAAAGAAACATAGCAGCAAACTTAGGCTAAGGATAGTTACTATATAACCAATCATAAAATAGCTGTGTTTCCTAGCAGACAAAGCAAAAAAAAATGTTACACATTTCTTATTATTTATTAAAAGGACATGTGCCTAGTTCACTAGGGAAATACATCCATTTCCTACCTTTGAACTGAAAAGAATTTATCATAATGAAAGAACACTGAAGAACAAACTAATGATGCCACTGACCACAATTTTACAAAAGCTGATAAAGGTAGTTCTATTCATGACCATTCCTCATTTCAAAGTTTAGGGAATAATTTCAAACTGTAGTTTCATCAAGGAATTTCTACGCAGAATCAGAGTAATAAATTCCAGTAGGTAGCTAACTCATGGTGTGCTCTGATACCACGATAAAGCCTAGAGAATCTGGCAAAATCAATGGTTCAACTGCCTATTGGATTACCAATTTTCTCAGCAGGACTCTGGTGGAGTAATGAGTAACAAATTCACACTGAGGTCCTTCCACGCAAGTGACCTGTGCTGCTCACTGAAAGGAAATGCGGAAGTTCCCAAAGGTAGACAGCATCACCAGTATTTCACTAAAAAACTAAAAATCTTAAACTGTCTTCTGACTCAGATACAGGCAGTACATGGCAAGAAAAGAAAGGCCAAAGTTTATTTTGCTTTGTTTTCAATCAGTAGTTTGGAATTAGTTCAAATACTTGAGCAAGGATTCTATGAAACTATCAGAGTTCTCCCTGTAAATAATGAGACATGGATGTGAACCTGGATCTAAGAGTAAGAAGACCAAATTTCAGTCATAGTGCTCTTAACTGTACAAACTTGGTAACTCGTCCACCACCCCAGCTAAGAGCAAAAAGACCAAGGTTGTGACTGAAATAGGCCTTATGGAAGAGACACTATATCAGTTATCCGTTGCTGCACAACAAGTTACGACTAAAGGTAGTGATTTAAAGCAGCATCATTTTAATATATATACAATGGAATATTACTCAGCTATCAAAAAGGATGAAATCTTGCCATTTGCAATGACTTGGATGGAGCCAGAGTATATCATGCCAAGTGAAATAAGTCAGAGAAAGACAAATACCATATGATCTCACTCATAGGTGCAATTAAAGAAGGAAAACAGATGAACATATGGTAAGGGGGGGGGGAAAGGAGAGAGGGAAACAAACCGTAAGAGACTCTTAATGATAGAGAACAAACTGAGGGTTAATGAAGGAGGTGGGTGAGGGATGGGCTAGATGGGTGATGGGAATTAAGGAGGGCCCTTGTTGTGATGAGCACTGGGTATTGTATGTAAGTGATGAACCATTGAATTCCACTCCAGAAACCAATATTGCACTGCCTGTTAATTACCTATAACTTAAATTTTTAAAAATTCAAAAAAATAAAAAGCACCATTTTAATCTGAATGTTTCTTTTTTCCAGCCTTTCTTCGGCTGCGATGGTCAAATAATGATGTTTACAACATATTTTCCAAAACTTAAATGTAAATCAGGCATTTATTAAAGATCTAAAGTGCAGAATTACCCCAAAGCTACTTTGAAAATGACTGGGGTCAGAAACCATGCAAAAAGTGAAAGAATGAAGCCGTGTGCAGCCAGGAACTGAAGATCTACAGAAGTGGAACATCAGGACCAGGCTGGAATGGGAAAAGGTTTAAACTAGATCAGAAGCTCATCTGACAATCTCAGCCCAACTGCTGGGCCTGTCTTGTCTGGGAGAATGTTCATGAAGCCATGAAACCACAGAAAGATGGAGGTGAACTTTATTTAGGGTAATCGTATGTCCTGATTTCACCAGGGCAGTCTGGTTTATTTGTGTCACTACTAACAGTCTTCTTTTCCATTCTCACAAGTGCACCAGTCTGGATAATAAATTATCTCTAACTTTATGGGCACTAAGCTTAAGTGACCCATACCGTTAAGACCTGGGTTTTTAAAACTTGCCTTGCCCATCATTCTTCTCCCTCTTTAATTTCCTTTTGAACACTACCTTTCTAATGATTAATCCTGTGCTCAGTAACATTCTGCATTCCCTTCTACTAAAACATTTTACAATTTTCCGCTTAGAACTGGGGTATAGTTGGATAGTCAGAATTAGAATCCTGAGCTTGATGTAACCTTGAGGTTACCTGGTAATCAGTATCATCAGAGTTTTGATCCAGTTGAAGGCATTCAAGTGATAACTGGCCATATATCACAAAGATTCAAGCCTCCAGAAGAAGAGAAGGTGATCACTGCATGAGGCCCTGAAGAGAAAAATCAAGAAGTATCTCTCAATAATGGCTTCTGGTAGCTATTGTGGGATGCAGACAAAAGAGTGCCCACTTAGATAACTGACCAAAAAATGCTTATTGACCAGCCCTCCACCTCTATTCATTTTTGAAATCTGAGCTGGAAAAACATTCCAACACCCTCTCCATGACGCCAGTTTCTAATGTCTTGTTCAATAAATAAATTTGCCTGTAAATTTCTGAGCCAGATGCTCTTGAGTTTGGGGGAATCCCGGGGAGGGAGGCTAATGCCAAGACACAGCTGGACAAATCATAGCTTCCGGTGCTGATGACAGACACCGAAGTTGTGAACCGCTCTGGACCCCAGTTTCTTCATGCATAAAATGAAGGTCTTGAGCTAGGCGGTTCTAGATATTTCCTTTATATCCAGTCCCAAATTTCCATGTTTGCAATAATGCATTTAATCAAACATTTTTGAACCACTTCCTCATGCTAGAACTGCAAGTGCTGGGCCAAGCATAAATAAGACACTGTGCTTTCCCTCAAAGACCTTATGGTTTAATGGAAGAAACAGAATATCAAAATGGCAGAAGGAGATTTAGATCTCCAAGGAGCACACAGAAGAAGCAACTGTCTGGCCTGGGGGAATCAGGTAAAGGCTCTCTGAAGGAGGAAGCACCAGAACTGAGTCATTAAGGACATGAAGGAGTTTCACCTGTTAAAAAAGAGAGGATGAGCATTCTAGACAGAGGAAACAGCATGTGCAAAGTCTTAGAGGAATAAAAGAGGCAATTCAGTAGTAACAGAAGTGCACAGAGTCAGGCAGGGGTACTACATGCAGGTGTGTGATGATGGATGAATTCAGATGCATGCAAAGGAATGTAGACAAGGCCTTGTATTTAAGGGTGAGTTCTTGAAAGATCTTAAGCAAAGGAGTAAGGTGCTCCAATATGAGTATAACCCAAACTGAACCAAATCTAGATTCTTCTTCCAGACAAGCATCTTTCGAATGTTTAACAAGAGATCAGGATGAAAATCAAATAAATGTTATAGCGTCAATATAATGTCCAAAAAAGCACAGGAAATGCCAGAGCCATTCAATAGGTAACAAAATAGGAAAGGTCATCACTTTTGCCAATTTGAAATGACGAAACATAAAATATAAGAATGAGAAAGAACTTAAAGGTTTGTTCAGTCCAACAGTTTCATTTCAGGGAAAAGGAAACTGAGGCCTTGGGAAGGGAAGTCATGAGACCTTGGAAAACTCACATCTCTCTGTTCCATTTCCACCTTCAATCCCATTGAGGTTTGTGAGTAAAAGCCCTCTTTTCTGACTGGTTGGTGCTTAAAGATAGTCAGTTTGTTGGGAAAGTCAGGTAAAATAAACCCCAAAAATATACAAACACACTTTTGACATTTTATTTTAACTTAAAACATATAGATGTACATTCATTCTCTAATCTTTCTTCTATTCAGGGTCCATGTACTCCTTTGAGTACATAGATGCATAGATGAGAGAACTCTGTCTTCTTTCTTGAACAATACATCACCATAAGAATCATCTAAGACTTAAGGTTGTGACTTCTTTGAAATAAAGCAAGAGGTTGAAGACACTTGCAAAGGAATCAAGCATGACATTCTTCTAAATTTTTATTATTTTTCTAATCCTTTTAAGTGATTGGACACTTAATTCAGTAGCAACTTCCTTTTTATCAACTCATTTTATCAATGATTTTCAAATCTCCCAGCTGGTTGTCCACAGAAACAATAACTCCTTCCTTTAAAATCATACTTTCAGTTTCCATGATCTTAAATTTCATAATACAAGTACAATGGCATACACAGGTGTGGAATAAGCACAACCTGGTGTACACACCACTCAATCCTGGAGGCGTGAGAGGGACTAGAGAGTGGTCCACTACCCAGGAATGAGCAATAGATGTGGTGAGTCAATTACGTTTTATGGAGAAATAGTTCAGTTCACATGGGGAGCAGAGTACGCAGAAGTCAGTTAAGAGAGAGTCTGATCATGGGCACCTGGGTGGCTCAGTGGGTTAAAGCCTCTGCTTTCGGCTCAGGTCATGATCTCAGGGTCCTGGGATCGAGGCCCGCATCGGGCTCCCTGCTCAGCAGGGAGCCTGCTTCCCCCCCTCTTTCTGCCTGCCTCTCTGCCTCCTTGTGATCTCTCTCTCTCTCTGTGAAATAAATAAATAAATAATCTTTAAAAAAAAGAGAGAGAGAGAGAGAGAGTCTGATGAATTCATTTCCTCTTTCCCTCACAGGTAAATGAGTTCATTAATCTGGGATATGATTCTGGGAAGATCAAGGTTGGATGTATTCTAGCTCTCTCCCTCTACCCCTCCCCACCTAAAAAAAAAAAATCCTGATTACCCAGTATCATTCTTCTAATGCTTGGCACAACTCTCCTTCTATCATCCAACTGAAAAAAGAATCTATCTTCCCACAGAGCCTGTGACTATAAAGGAAAAGAACTGATGGACTTATCATGGACTGATAAACAGAAGAAGGTTAAAAACATAAGATTTTGTACTACAAAGGATTCACTGTTGATTCACTTAAGTTTCCTATGTTTTTGTCTTTTTTTAGATGAGCATCTTAGATGACAAAATCATACTATCTTCTGACTGATTAGTGCCCCGTCAATATCTCTGCTTTATTCAATGACAATACTGAAACTGATAACATGAAAAATGCAGATTCTCTATCTACGTGAACAACATACAGCCATGAAATGATAACTTGCCTCTCTACCAAAGATGCCCCAATTACTTCCCCTCTAATCGGCAAACAAAATGTGCTGGGCTTCCCCTTCAGCAGCACTAAATCCAAAAGAAGGCAGCAGATGGCATACATCTCCCAACTCTGAAAATCTATGCATATCTTTGAATTTCTCAGCTTAAAGGCAATGTTGAAAACTGACATGTTTCCATCAACACGGGAAACAAGGTAACAGAGCGTGCTAGAATCAAGAGGCAGACAGACGCTCAGGAGAGAATGATAGTGGATCATTTGGCCTGAGACAAAGAGACCAGCTTTTAGGAAAGGTGTCAACATCATCCCATAAATAAGAACTTGACAATTTAAAATCAAAGCGGAAAGCAGAGGCTTTCTCATGTTTGCAATAATTTAGGTTGAAAGAATCCATCTATATTGTGAATTCTGCCAAATAGCTCTAGGGCAGAAATTGGGTTTGGTTAGGCAATGTATGACAAATATTAGGAGAAGCAAGAGAGACAACTCTTGATTCTAGTTTATCCTAGGAAACTGATGACAGGGATGAAACTCTTTCAAATTTGTTAAAGATCTAGAAAATAACATGGCCTCTGGATTCATTTAACCAACATTTTTAGATGACTATCATGCCAGGTCTGTGCTTAGGTACCAAAAGTACAAAGACAGAAAGCAGTAACAGCTGGCTGCTTTAAAGACTCATCAGGTGCTACATTCCAGGCTAGGGGCTTATTAGACACGACACTGTTTAATTCTTCTAACAACCCTTGGAAGTACATGTTATTATTATGTCCATTTGACAGATGAGAACACTGAGACCTGAAGATTTTTGTGGGGTCACAAAATTAGCAAGCAACAAAGCCTGAGTAGAGCTCATATAATGTTAAGCCAAAGAGTGGGTGGATAATCTCTATCAAATATCACTACCAAGATAAAGTCTTGGGCTCAAAAAGCTTTCTATTTACCAAATGGAGGAAAAGTAGGACTTGGCTAGGTAGAGAGAACCAAGAAAGACACCACTAAGGCAAAGACAATAGTAAATGTGTTAAAACAGTATTTCCAACCTTATTAGGTCAATGTTTCTCACTAGGACATGAATGGATCCCATAGTAGAACTGTCTGAACAATAAGGAAATCACAGACAGCAATGAAAAATACATTGATTACATGCTTTTGAAAAAAAATGATTCCATTTCTGAGCACCTAACTATTCTCCTTCTCATCAGTTATTGTGGGATAGAACAGGCACCATCCAGTATTTTCTTCTAAGAGTTTTTTACCAGGGAAACTTCCTTCCACTGAGGAAGCAACAAATTAGAATGGAAATAACAAATAGCTAGGAGCCAAGGTGCTGAAGACAAATGTTTGAGACCCCACTATGCCATTTATATACTTTATAACAATGGAGAATGTCACTTGGCTTCTATAAACCTTGGGACTTCTTTACCTGTAAAATGAGAATTATGCATTCTTTTAACAAACGTGTCTTATGGACCTGCTAAAAGGCCCTAAAGAAGCACCAACAAATGAAGACACCAACCCTTGGAAAAATGTAGTAATAGTGTCCACCTCAGAGAGTTGTTATGAGATTCACTGAAGTCAGGGGAAGGTGGTCCAGCCATTCATAAACACTCCATATTTACTAAGCCAGGTGATACAATACTGAATAACAAAGAAAAGGCCCCTACAATGATGCTTACATGGTAGTCTGCAAATAAATTAACAGAGGATAATTTTAGAAGGTGATAAACACCAAGAAGAAAATAAAACTGGGTCATACTTTAAGAGTGATGGAGAGGATGGTGCTGCTTTTTAAAGTTGGGTCAGGAAAAGTCTCTCTGAGGAAGTGGCATGTGAGTTGAGACATGAGTGATGCACAAGACCTGGCTGTGGAAAGATCCAGAAACATCCAGTCTATGAAAAGCAAGCATTAAGTGCAAAGTCCCTGGGGTGAAAACCAGACTCCCAGAAACAAAAATAAAGCCATGAGGGCTGAAGCACACTGACCAAGAGGAGAGTGGTAGAGAGGAAGAATAAGAGAAGGCATGGAGCCCAACCCTCTTAGGCAAAGCACACTGAGTCATATCCAAGAGGAATGGACACCAGGGGAGGGCTCTGAGCCAGCATGTGACATAATGTGATTTACAATCAAAAATTCACGCTGGCTCCAGGGGGAAAGAAAGGGGATGGGCAGACAAAAAGTACCAAACTAGGATATTATCCAGAAAGAAAGCCTATCTGGTCTGAGGCTTTGGTACCTGGGAATTCTGTAGTGCCATTTACTGAAATGGGAAACAGAGTTCTACATTTACCATGTTAAATTCAAGATATTTCTTAAATAAATATCTTGTAAAGATATTTAAGTGGAATATGCTACTCTGGGGCTCAGAAGAGAGGTGACAGCTGGTTATACAAATTTAGGAGCTCCGTACAAATAGAATGTGGTATAAGTGCCTTTTTAGATAATTCTAATGACGAAGAGAAAAAAAATGAGGGGAAATGTGGGGGGGAAAAAGCAGACCATCAATTTTAGTAAGGCTCTTAGATTATTAATTCAGTTGAATATAGTCTTGTCATATAGCGTTATTGCAATTGTTCCTTTCATCCTTACATGCGTTTTATTTATACTTCTCTAAGTTCAAAAAAAATGAATTTTAAGGCTACTTCAAAAAAATGTATCATGGGGGCACCCAGCTGGCTCAGTGGGTTAAGCCTCTGCCTTCAGCTCAGGTCATGATCTCAGGGTCCTGGGACTGAGCCCTGCATCGGGCTCTCTGCTCAGCGGGGAGCCTGCTTTCCCCTCTCCCTCTGCCTGCCTCTCTGCCTACTTGTGATCTCTCTCTCTCTCCTCTGTCAAATAAATAAATAAAATCTTTTAAAAAAGGTATCATGTACTAAGAATTTTTACACATTGTAATAGTATTTCGTTTACTTTGTATCTCATCCATACAACAAAGTAATAATTAGTCACTTACTACTGGTTACACATCTGCGGTTTGATCTTGAGCTTGGTCAGATAATTATTGAGGAATCAATCAATTTAAATTGAGTTAGTCAATTTAAAAAATTATCTTTGTGAAACCACCAGGCATATGAAAAAAAAAAGAAAGAAAAAAAGGAAACATTGCCACTTTTTGATACTGTCTCACTGTACTTTTCAAACTGAAGTATGCACCGTCCTGGAGATACATTTCAGAAACACCAGAAATCACAGAATAAACGAAGGAGGATTAAGAAAAGAAACTTTGCTTTTCCTGGGAAAACTGGGTAGGAAAAAATGTATTTCTATTAAAACAAACACAGGTGGAGGGTAAGGAGATGGGCAAAATGGGTGAAGGGCAGTGACGGATACAGGCTAACGGGAAATGAATGAGTCACGGGGACGAGCAACATGGCGTGGTATTGTACCAGCAGTGTACGAAGACAGACGGTGGCTACACCTGTGGTGAACAGAGCACACTGTAAACAACTGTCCAATCCCTAGGTTGTACATCTGAAACTGTGTGTCAACTATACTTCATCAAAAAAAAAAAAGGTGTATAATTAAGTGGAAGGCAAGCTTTCATTAATTAAGAGAAAACATAATGTTTCCCAAAACTACAGAACTGGTAGCACCCACTTTGGCTTATGCTGCCAGACCCCTGGAGGCACAAGTTCTCTGTCCTTTGCTGCTAAAGGGACTCTGACAGAAAAGTCTGAGGGGCACTGGCTTCATTTTCTCCTGGGCCCTGGGGAAGGTAGTTTTCACTCAAAATTGCAGGGAGGGAGGGGTAATTCATTCAAATTTCTCCACATCATACCCGAAGAACAAAGTTTTGCAAGTTGGAACATTCCAAGTCAAAACCTCAGAAACTGCTCACCAGGCCAAGCTTATCTCACAAGTATGACTTTCTTGTCATCAGAAGAGATAAGGACAAAAAGAAAACAGGGTCTGAGCTCCAGCTCTTTCCTGGAAGCTCACCCTTGTACTTTATGATATGCAAGTTTGCTCCTAATTATTATTCAGACTTGAAGTCCACAAAGGCCGGGCATTTAGGAAGAAGAGAGATCCAGACCCCGGCTTCAAACTTGTCATGCTGCTGTCAGGTGGCTCACGGGGCTGAGCTGCGCCTCTTCCCCTGGCCCATCCCTTGCTCTGGGCCTCATCCCTCCTCACTCACCAGAGCAAGGAAACAAACACCAGACATGAAAGAGGAGCCAGGGGTAGAAGAAAGGATTAACTTGGCTTTTTTCCGTGAATTTGAAGGATAAGCCTCAGAATCTGTTGCCTTTTTTTCCACTCCGGGCTTCAGCAGGACTGGAGGGAATGGACATGTGCCCCAGCTTGATTTCTCTTCAACAAAGTCCTACAAAGGCTATCTCATAGCCTTACCCCGTGGACTCAAATACAAATAGCAATGTCTTGGCCGGAAACCACAGAGCGAAAAAGGCTACAGAGGACAGATGTTATCAAATAAAACAAAAAAACATTTAAGGACTTTTAAATAACAGTTTCCCACTCCTGGGTCACACTCTGTGGTTTTTGCTCAGCACACAGGGCATGCTGGAGTCTTCCTTCCTGCAAAACAGTGGCTCTATGAGATTATTCTTCTTGAAAATACTATTTTTTTCTTCCCTTGGATCTCAGGTACATAGCCTTGGATTAATCATAATACAACAATATCGTCACTGGGCAATGCATGGTCTTTTATTTTTATTTATTCATTTATTTGTCACTTAGAAATGAATACATAAATGTATATATGTATAGGGAGAGTTTTACCATATGCACATTCTTAAATAATGTATTGTTTAGGTTTGTTTTTAAACATTAAAAAAGTATACCATTCTATACGCGACTTCTGGAATTTGTGGTTTTATTCATCTTTATGTTACCAACACCCATTTACATGGTTGCGTATTGTTATAGTTCATTCATTTTTACTGCTACATAATATCTTGCTATATAGATACACACCAATTTGTTTTTCCATTTTTTTTCTCAATGCTCATTAGGTTGCTTCCAGTTCTTCATGATCATTAACAGAGCTACTGTAAACATCCTCTCAATAGATACTTTTTGCAGAACCATGAGGTGAAGTTCTTTAGAACTAAGAAGACTGGTATAGGACATCAGCCTTCTCTTTACTGGATCTCGTCTTTGAATCACTATGCCAGAGGACACTGAACCAGCACAGCAGCGGATTCATTCAACCAGTATCATACTCTTCCAAGATAAAACACTGAGAATAACTAATACCTGTAAGTTCATGTTACATGCCTACTACACATAGACAAAATGAAAATTTGGTCTGCTATATGTCTCAACTTGCTGAAAAAAAGTGACTTCCCCCAGACATGCCCCAGTAACACATATCATGATGTGCACCCTGCAAGATCACATGCAAATTCAAAATGGATTATTGATACAGGAAGATCAACGCCTTGAGAGTGATGAAATATGAGTCAGTTCCTACTTAGTTCAGGGTCAGATTGGATGATCTTATTTAGTAGCTTTACACAAATGAAAAACACAATAGATTTAAACACATACACATACATATGTACATATGTGTGGGTAGCGTTCAGATGCAAATGCTTAACTGAGTATATTTCTTCTCTTTGAGTCTTTTTAATAATTAAGATAACATTGAGTTGGGGGAAGTCTGTCACATATTGTAGTATACATACTAGTAGGGTAGTAGGGTAGTAGTGATAGTAATAGTAGCACCAGTTAACATTTCATGAGTGTTCACTACTTCCGAGGCATTGTTCTTCTATGCGAGTTACATAATTTAGTAATTCAATAAACAAATCAGCCCCATGGAGTAGTCCCCTTGTCTCCATTTGCAGTTGAGGACACTGAGGCATAGAAAAGTTAAACATAGTCCCCAGGATTGCACACCCAGTACACAGATTCAATTTGAGCCCAGAAAATCTGACACCAATCCATAGCTTCTAGCACATCCAGACACCGTACAACCAGTATCATCTATTGTAGTCTGAAGGTTCTAGTCCCCATACTGGACTAGACTATCCATGTGGCCATGGACAAATCATTCATCCTAGGCCTAATTTTATCATCTAAAAAATAAGAGATGGCCTATATGATCCTTAATACCCCTTCAAGCTGTCTTATTCTATGCATTCAAGTCACTCCTACAGTTCATCTCTAATCATCAATTCTCTCCCTTGGACCTAACAAAATTAAGCCTTGAATATTCAGAGCCATATCAAGACAAGAATGTGTAGTTGAAGTAGTCTTAGTTTGCGGGGGCTGCTATTACAGATACCATAGACTGGGAAGCTTATAAACTATAGAAATTTATTCCTCACAGTTGAAGTCTAGAAGCTCAAGATTGGGGTGCCAGCATGGTCAGCTGAGGGCCCTCTTTCTGGTTGCAATTTCTCACTGTACCCTCCTGTAGCAGAGGGTGCTAGGGAGCTCTGTAAGATCTCTTATAAGAACATCGGTCCCACTCATGAGGGCTCCACTCACATGACTTAAGCACCCTGCAAAGTCCCCACCCCCAGTATCATCATATTGGAGGTAGAATTTCAATTTATGAACTTGGGGTGGACACAAACATTCAGATCATAGCCAACATCCACAGCACACTGCACATGTGTGGTTATCACCACTGCTAACACCTAACAAGTTTCCTTCCCAAGAGACACCTACTACAAAGGACAATATATAGTTGGGAGCCAGAAGAAAGTGGATTGGGATGAAAATGTAAATTGGGTAGCCCCTTCCTTGGTGATGGGGGGATATAGGGTAGAAGAGTCATTTAAACCCATTTAAAAGCTTCCCAAGAGATCAGGAAAATGAACCCTAGTGTTAGAATGTGTGTCTGGAGGATACCTTTTTAACCCATCCATAGATCTTGGAAGCCGCACAAATCCTGTACGTAGCACAGTCAGTATTTAGAACTCAGTGGTATTTAGAACTCAGTTCCATAGGCATATTTACACAGAGTGGCTATTGAAAGCTCCCAGCTGCAGAATCCTGAAGCCACAAGCTGCATTTATAAGCAGGGTTGCTAATCCCTGGTCCCAGCTCTGCTCAAGTCTGTAGAAACTCTTCGTCTCTGTAGACAAGTCCTTGTAAATCTCTCCTTGTCAAAGGATTTAGTTCACTGATTGCCAGCCATGAGCTACTTCATAAAACAACTCACAGAGGAATAGAGCCTTCTGCTCTGCCTTTGGCAGGGAGCTTGTTACACTAGATAACCTTTTAATGACTGTATTCCATTTTAACTCGGCTCCTGAGAGGGAAAGGAAAAAGAAAGAAAAGATCCTTCCTTAATGCTCTGTATTTTTCATATTGCATCTACTGAAGCAAATTAGAAAAGATGGATAGAGGTCGCTTTTGCCTCTGGAATCCCAGGGCCTTATAACATAAAAATGGGCAAGTTGTTCATTGAAGTGGTGACGTTTCAGGGCTAAAGGAGCCACTGAAATATGCAAAGACAAAGTTTCTAAACTAAAAGTGACACCAAATCCACAGCAATGTTATTTTTAACACCTGTTTCTCGATGAAATGTTATTTTTTAATTCTCTGTTATACTTTGCAGTGATTGTCCTCATTTCAATAAATTAAAATTAATATTCAGGAGAAAGAATATTGATTTAAGGAAGCACAGAAGCATATGATTGAGCATATTAAAAAAAATCTAAGGAGATTTTATGTCTACTCCCTGATGAATTAAGAGATTACAAGGGGACTATTCTCTCTGAGGAAAGCACTGAAAACAACTACGATTATTGACTGCATTCTGCACAGAGTGGGGTAAAGTATTTCACTCTGATATTGGCTAGAGGACAGGATTTCTATGACAGTCAAATCAGAGTTCTGAGAACTCCAGCAAGAAAGTCTCTTAAATTAGGGATGTGAGGTTCTGCTACATGAAATACTTCCACACATTAATAATGCTGAAATTTCAAAAATCTAGATGCAAGTTACCTTGAGTGAGGGATACCTACATGACATCTACAAAGCATGGTTCTAGCTATAATATGCAAATTTATGTTTAATTTGGACCAAATCTTACATGCAGAAGACCTCACCAATGACCTCTGCTTATTAACCTGCTTATTAACCAGACCTCTCCATTCCTCCATCAAATGTAGAGACAGATGACCTCACTACGTCTATAACTAAAGGCAAGCAGGCTGCTCTCCAGGACAGTGCTCACAGCTGCCCCACCACTAGAGGTGAGCACTCACTAGGAGTCTGCTGTGTTCATCTCCAAACTGCTCTTCTTTTGAATTCTAAGAGTTTTGGAGTCTTTAACTTTTAACCTTTATTGAGGTATAATTGACATATACAATTTTGAGAATTTAAAGTGCACATCATGGTGATTTGATATACATATACACCTCCAGACTGGTTTATGGCAGTTTGTACCTTGTTAGCATCATTGGATAATTTAATTAAGAATAGTGTATACTGATATAATTAATTTAATTAAAAAAGAAACTGTTTCTATGGGAAATAAATTGAATGTCTGGAAAGATTTGATAAAGTGGAATCACCGAAAAATTATTGATAAGTAAAATTCTACCTTATTGGGCCCCCATGAACACTCCCTCTCCATACACACAAACTACCAGGAAAATAATTGGGGAAGCAATCTACTAAGAAGCTTTTGCATTCAATTTACTTCTCACATATCTTGAGCTGTGGTCAGCAAACTTTTTCTCTAAAGAGCCAGAAAACACACATTTTAGGCTTTGCAAGCTATATGATCTCTGTCACAACTATTCTACTCTGTCACTATAGCATGAAATCAGTCATGGGCAATAGCTGTATGACTGACTACAGCTATGTTTCAATGAAAGTTTATTTATGAACACTGAAATTTGCATTCTGTATCATTTTTACATATTACAAAACATTATTCTTCAATCTTTTCAACCATTGAAAAAATATAAAAACCATTCTTAGCTTGAGTCCACATGAAAACAGATGGTAAGCCGGATTTGGCTTGGGCCACAGCTTGCCAACCCCTGATCTTGAGTCCTCACTCCATTTTAGAGAAGAAAAAACTGAAATCATAGAAGATGCATTTGGGGTGTGGTTTATGTAATAAGGAAGCTGTAGAACTTCACTCAGCTAACCCTATTCAAAGAAAATGACTGGACCCTGCATCAAAATACTAATGGACAATTATGTCCTTTAAGTTAAAACAGAATGATTAAGGGGTATGTACCCTACTTTTAAGATTTCCTGTTTTGTCCCCATTTATAATTGTTTAATGTCTGAGATTAAGCAGTTAGGGACCTGGTCTGTCTTTTTCCCTGCTGAACTCTCAAGCACTGCCAAGTGCTATCAAGGTAGTTGCTAGATAAGTATTTTCCTCAATAAATACGTATCAAGTGATTATTGACCAACTCCATGCTAGGTCCTCTTCCTGGCTCTATGGATACCATCGTGAATGAGACAGTCATTGTCTTTGTTTTCATGGACTTAAATTTGACTGGCAAGAGATACACAATATAGCGAAATAAGTCAATCAGAGAAAGACAATTATCATATGATCTCTCTGATATGAGGAACTTGAGGGGCAGGGTGGGGGGTTGTGGGGGG
>LNAC01000137.1:5396858-5441198 GCA_002007465.1 Ailurus styani | reverse complement strand
AAAACAAACTGAGGGTTACTGGGGGGTGGGAGGGTAGGGATAGGGTGGATGGGTTATGGACATTGGGGAGGGTTTGTGCTTTGGTGAATGCTGTGAAAGATGTAAGCCTGATGATTCACAGACCTGTACCCCTTGGGCAAATAATAAAAATAAAATTTAAAAAAAAAAAAGAGATACACAATATGTAATTACATATTTCTTCAATAAATAAATTTGCAATCACCATAAAGCCAGTATTTTAAAAATTAATAGCTCATTATGACACACCCTCTCCCAACAAGTTACTTAATAGAAATTAGCTTTATATCCTAGACATCAAAGCATTCAGTTGTCCTTTTTATGATGAAGTGAGTCAATACTCCAAAAGGTGTTCGTGGGTGCCCTCACCCCAAACGGAGTGAGATTACTACTACATTACTACCATCTCTGAGAAGCAGCAGTAGGCTCAATGAAACACCTGTGCGTCTCTGGCTCTGTAGGAGGCTGACAATGCCCCCCTCCCACAGGAAGACCAAATCTTGGAGCGGACTTTAGCTGCCAGCCAGTGAGCAAACAGGGAGCTCAGTCCTACAACTGAAAGGAACTGAATTTCGCCAAAAACCTGAATAAGCCAGTAATCAGGCTATCTCTTAGCACCTCCAGAAAGGAATGCAGCCTGCTAACCTTAATTTTGGCCTTTGGAGTCTAAACAAAAATCCAGGCAGGTCCGCCAGACTTCTGTCCTACAGAAACAGTAGGTAATAAATCTATGTTGTTTTAAGCCACTAAATTTGCGGTTATCTGTTACAGTAGTGATTTCAAATACAGGCTCTCCCTAAGAATGCCTGTGAATATCACTGCCCCTTCTGTGGAGAAAGGTGTTGATGCCAAGAAAACCTAGTCGTCAGTGCCAGGTAATTCATTTAGAAATCTCTCTAATGATAGTATTTTTAAAAGAAGCTTGTAATGCTAATTACCACCTAATTATTTCTCAAACAGGGTGTAATCATGGGCAATATTTCCAGAACACGCAATACAATTAAAGTTACAAAGTCACTTGGATTATGTGAGCAAAGCAAGTGGATGATAAATATCACCTTGCCGAGTCAAGATTCGCACTTAGCCTAATAATGGATTAATCTGTATGTAAATCATATAGCCCAATTACAACTTGTGTTTGACATTCTGTCTGCTTTTGGGGGGAGGGGAAGCATACTTTCCTGAGAGTAAAAATTGTCAGTCTTACACAGGTGAAGAACCACTCACTATAATTCCCCATGTTTCTGATTATATCGCCATGTGCACGACCCTCCATGTATGCTGACCTGCTTGTTTGATTTAATATTATTGCAAGAAGATATCTGAAAATAGCAGCTTCAGTGGAGGATATAAAGGGTGTTTGCTTACCTCATCCTGAAGGAGAACTGCAAGGCTCTCATCTTGGCAGGACTTCTCGTTTTTTCTTTTTCTATCATGGAGTTGACTGAGGGTGAGCTAACCCAGTCATTGCTCAGAGTGTCAATTTGGGGCAGAGATGAATGGCAAGCCAGGACTTGGTAAGTGGAAGATAAGATATGCAGGATGCCATGTGGGACAGAACCCAAAAGAAAAAGAAGAGAGTGCCACTTTGAAATCAAAAGCCATCTCCAAACCTCTGGAGGAGACGCAGAAGCCATCTTTAGGAAAAGACTAGTTTGTTTCCTTGTCTGTTTATTCATCTGTGGGTGTCTGAAGGGAGAGGGAATTATCTCGGGGGCTGCTGTGACTTTATAAAGGAAATGTTCAAAGCCTGGTCCCAAAGGGAGAGATGAGCAAAACTGGTGCTGAACCACCTTGCAAAACAACAGAAGAGGCGAGGCTTTTGTCCAGCATATTCTCTCTGCCTAGACTACTGAGCCAGGGGTGTGTGGGAGTCAGCTCTTATAGGCTCACATAAGCCAGCTCTTAGCATCTCTTCCGAACTCCGCTCAATGCTATCACATTTAGTTTGGTATCGGCCGAGGAGAGTGTACTGACATCATGGAGATCTACAGTCCTTACAAATGAGTGTTCTTGTTCTTAGAAAATCAGTGGTTAAAAGAGAAATCTTATCACACTTGAACTGACCATGGAATAAGTAGCTAGGGGCTTGATGTGCTCCCTGAGGTTGGAAGCAGAGAGCTGGTTCCCGATGCAGGCCTGAGAACAGAAGCAGTCTGCAGTGATATGGGTGGCAGACTCGACTGGCTGGCGTGACCGGGTGGCACCACTCATGGGAGAACACCAGCTGGAGGGTGCCTTTGGTCTCATCCAACAGGACTGCCTAAAAGGGCAGAGGAAGCACTGAAAAGCTGGCAGGAGAAGCTGGATTTCTAAGGGCTGTAGAAGGACCCCTGTGGAGTAGGAGATGTAGGCTCCTCAGTCAAAAGAGCCATGGGGCAAGGTCCCCAGGATGAGAATTTCTGAAACAAACTGCAATATTGCCTGATAGAAAGAATCACCTCAAAGTAGCTGCCACACCAATAAGAGAGAAACCAGCTTAAGACAGACTAGTCCAAGTACAACCTTTCCTGTCCCTTTTTCATTCTTCTCTCTCACCACTCTGACCTGAGGAGTTGTTAGCAGCTAGCTAGCAAGCTGAGGAGAAAGAAAAAGTGCAAAGTAGAAACACTGAAAAGACACCAATCATACCCCCTGCCCGCTGCCAGCCTGAGGCAACCCCAAATATGAAGAGACAGAGAACTTGACATAAAATCTCCCTTATGAACACCTTCCAGTTGACATTCTAATTTGTGTTCAAGTCTCGTTTGAAACTTAAGCAACCTGAGAACTTTCTATTACCTAAGAGGGATAAAAGATATAAGGAGGCAGGGAAGCTTTCCCACACTGAATCTATTTCAAAGGGACTATGGGAGACACACATACACACACACACAAAAAATCACTTAAAAAAAGTTGTAGTTGTGTTACATCATCGTTTGGCCTGTTCAAAAGACCAATGACACCAAATCTGGGAAAATCTGCCCACCTAAACTTACCTTTTTGCAAAACTGAAAAGAAATAAAATACATTTAAAGGAATGATACTTTCCCGACTGACAACAAGAATTTTTGCTTGGGGAAGAGATTATAGACTATATTTTAGTGCAAAGTGACAAAGCTAGAAGTGATCCAAAAGTGATCTTGAAAAATCAAATATCTAGAGCTGGCACTACAGAAGACGAGACACATTCCTAACAATCCCTAGTGTACCCGCCAAAAGAAGAATGGGCTCTTCCAAATCACTAAGATTTATGCGCAATAATGAAGCAGGAAAATGCAAAGTGAAAGAGAACCCCCTGTCAAGTCACACTAAGTCACACTAAGGAAATAGCAAGAATTAATTGCTCAAGAGCTGGAGAATGTAGCTCAAATGTACATACAATAAGCAAATTCTCCAGTTGGATTAAGAAGACATTTTTAAATATGATTAAAACCAATGATCAAAACTGGAGCGGGAAGGCTTCCCCCTTTTCCAAAGAGTAGAGAACAGCAGGACATGTTTTTCAAAATAATATAGAGAAAGCTCTCAAGGGAAGACTAAAGCCAGAGGCTTCAAAGAGAAAAATCTATATCCCCTGCTGCAATATACTTAGTGAAGTGAAGAACCAGAAGAGACAAAAATGGCAAAATTGGGGCTGGAATAGTGAAAATCAAAGAGCCAGTGAGAGGTGTGTAGCACAGAGGGATAACAGAAGGATGGCTCACACACCTAGAGACACCACCTACGGGGGCTTAAAATCAGCAAGATCAAAGAGAGAGATGGTGGATGGGGAGCTGGTAAGGAAAACAGTCACAGGGGGGATAGCAGTCAAAGGGAACCACAGGTAAGTTTTGAAAATGAGAAAAGGTAACCTACAAGGAACTCAAAAAGGACCCAAAGATAAATGAGGCATGCTCTTGCCACCAAGATGCTTTTAATCTGGAAGTTGAAATCTATATACAATTAGCTTTAATAAAAAGCAGGACCTGATACTTAATATAGGAAGACAGACTAAGAAACCATGAACTGAAAAAGTAGTCTTTGACATAAACCTTGAGATATATAGGGTTTAGGCTGGAGTCGAATTTAAGCAGAAATGCTTGGGCGAAAGGTTTTCTGGAGGTGGTAGCAACATGGACAAGGCAGAAAATTACAGAAGAATTATGAGAGGTCTAATGTAGCTAGAGCCAATCCCGAACACAAAAGAAAAAGTGTTTTCTGGCCAGTTAGTAATTTTAAAAATAGCTAAGTAAATTAAGTAGACTGAATTCCCATTATTGAATAGGAGCAGCGTTCCTGAGTTATGGGGATTAATTACTAAAATCTAGCAGTATGTTGAAAGCATCTGCCAAGATCACAAGAAACAGAAATTCCTGAAGCCCATCGAAGGAGATTCCAATGCAGTTAATTTTAGGGAAGTCCTAATGCAAATAGTTAATGAGCCTGAGTATGTGGGAACCATGGAAGATTTTGGACAGAAGTTGGGTACGCTCTTGACCGTACTTTTGTTTTGTTTTTGTTTGTTTGTTTTAAAGATTTTATTTATTTATTTGACACAGAGAGAGAGATTACAAGTAGGCAGAGAGGCAGGCAGAGGAGGAAGCAGGCTCCCCACTGAGCAGGGAGTCCGATGCGGGGCTGGATCCCAGGACCCTGAGATCATGACCTGAGCCGAAGGCAGAGGCTTTAACCCACTGAGCCACCCAGGGGCCCCTTGACCGTACTTTTGAATGGACAAAAATGAAATAAAAAAGTGCAACAAAACAAGAATATTACTGTGGTAAATTAGACCATTAGTCTCAATTCTTCACAGCCTCCTGTCATAAGACCTTGCAGTGCCCAACAGTGAGCAGAGTGAATTGCTCCACTCCATTGACTCTGGATTGGACCAAAGGAATGTGGATGGAATAGGAACATGTAGTTCTAAACTAAGACATTTAAAGGTTGTTTTGTTCTCTCTATTTAGCACCTGCCATCAATCATAAGAATATGGTCCTTCAGGCAGACTATGGCAACTCACAGAATGGACCCAAATTCAACCTGGAACCAAATCTAGCCAATCAGCAGCCCAAAGAGGAAATGTCTCAGCTAACCTGTGGGCTCATGAAAAAGAGAAATAAATGCTTATTGTTGCAAGTCACTGCATTTTGAGTTTAGTTTATTACACATTATTACAACAATGGCTGAGTAATATAACAAGTTAAATCCAAGACTATGCCTCATTCTAAATTAAATTCCCATCCCAAATTATGCAGTTACTCTATTCAAAATAGCTCCTCAAATGTCACAGAGAAATCAAAAGGCAATATAAAGACCCTCCAATATCAACAATTATCAACAAAAAGTCAATTATGACCTCTGCCCATTATCAAATTTAAAGGAAGAAATTTAAATTAAAAAATTAAACTCTTCATTTCTTGTAAATTAAAATCTATAGTAATTCCAAAGGCCTGATACCTTCCAATAGAATGGTATCCATAAGAACTTCTGAAATTTAATCTACTCAATCTCAAGTTCTCATGAGTCCACATTAAATAGAACACAAGTCAACCCCAGCCCTTAGCACAGTTACAAACTGACATTCCCCAAACCAGTACTGGGAATATTCTGATCGCACGCTACTGTTGACAAAGACCAGAACAGAGTCTCAGGGGTGTCTCAGAAAAGGAGGAAGAACAGAGATGATTCTCTGCTTTCAACCTCATTGGGATGCCAGGTATCTATTGTCATTTTTAGATTTCTACATTTGACCCTAGACAACTATGAGAATCCACACATTAGGATGTTGATGACAATCACTTGGTCACCACACAAGGGGGGATGACGTTCTCTCAGAGAATAACATTTGAGATTTCACATCTTCCTGCAAAATTTAAGAATTTGTAATGGTATCAGTCCCAATCACCAGATTTTCCATTAGTGATGCTCACTCTCTTATTCAGTAGATATGAGTCCTCTTCATTTCTATTTCCACTTTGAGCTCTGGGTTCCAAGCACCTCTGTGCTAATTGAGAGCGAGCTCTGTCAAGTGAGTTAGCCTTGAAAACAGATGCTTTTTGTCCTATCACAAAGGCTTTGGGATTGTTTGAGCCCATGAAACCTGTCTCCTCATCTTTACATTTTCTGCTCCAGAATCTCCTTCAGCAGATTCCTGAACCAAAGCCATCATAGATGGTTCTAGAAGCCTGTGCTCAGTGAGCCCAGTGAGAACCAAACCTCTGCCATCATTCTTTCACATCTTTTCTCACAGCATTAGGATACATCTCTGGTCTACTTTCTTCTTTTATTTCCCTATTCCTTCAAGAAAACTCAGCTGTGTTTTTAATAGCTTATCTTGCTTCTTAGGTTGCTCTCTTTCCTTCTCTACTGAGTCTGGAGCAACCACTGTGTCCAAAGAGAAATATTTTCGAAGTCTAAGGAACTATAGCCCTACCTAGTGCTTTTCAACTGGTTTAGGGGTTTGGGACTTTCTGTATTTATTTTTACCTCACTTCCCATGCATCTAAATTGTTAAGATACTCAAATCATTTGGGGAACTAGGAAATGTATAATTAATTTAAAAAAAACAGCAACCAAAGGACTTAAAAACTTAAGAATCCTGAGACATTGATATGCTATATGTGTGAGAGTGTTTTGGTTTTGAAGGTGAGAATAGAATAACAACTATATATTTCAAAACGTAAGACTCAAATACAATAATATATGTAACAGTGCTTTGGAAAGTATAGTCAGAATAAAAGATTCTTATTACTAGTCATCACCATTTTATAAAACACCACTAATGATTATATTTAAGGAAAGATGTTGGCAGAAGTGCTGGCATCATGAAAATTTTCAGGATGAGAGAGCCTGTCCTCCTCTTCAAGGCTGGTGAGAGTAAACTAGGGTTCATCTTAATGCCTAAGGCTCTGGCAAACAAAGATACTTTGTCAAAGATAACACAAGGTTTTTCCATTGTGAAAGGGAAATATCACCTGATCCCTGCCTCTGGCCTGAATTTAGTCAACAAAGAGCTGACTCCTGGATCCAGGACAGAGAAGAATAATGGTGGGGATCAGGTTGTCAGATCTCAAAGCCAAGCTGTATTCACCAGCTGCATCTACACAAGGATCCTCGTGGTTGCTGCCAAAAATAAATCAGACACTCTGATGCCAAGGCTACTAGGACACATGCGGTGGGGGCAGAGGTGGAAACAATATTAGAGAGATTCATCATCATCCTCTTGAGTACTATCCAATTTGGGTTTGGATCATCCTCTCTAAGGTGCACAGCCAAACTACAATGTGAACCCCGGCAAATACGAACACAGACACTGTCAGGGCAAATCCTCAGGGTGCTCTGCTGTCCCTGCTTTTGCTGATGGACGAAGTGACTACTTGCCAGGGGATGAGACATCCAGAATGAACACCAGTAGGCCCTGGAATGCTTGGAGATGATCCAGGGAGAACAAGTGTCCATCTCCAAAACCACAGGGCTAGGGTCTGGAGAAAGGCATGGCTAGCCTCCAGCCACCTCAATGGGAGGAAACACAACATGGCAATGAGGCTGCCTGGGATGAGCAAATCCACCAGTCAGAACTTCCATCCAAGGATCAGCTACTGCGGTATTTGGAACTTTGTTTCTCCTTGTGACTGGGAAAATGTGACTGAGTTGTGTCCAGACCCCACCACCCTTTAGCTGCCTGGCTTGATACCCCATTTTCCCCTTGCTGAACACTGCAGAACGATGGGGCATCTGGCTTAAGAAAATCAGTGCCAGGACTCCTTTACGATAGAGCTCTATCTCTTTCATTTTCCAATGCTTTATACTCTCCTCCAGGGCCCAGCTGCCTGGAAATACTGGTTAAGCTTCAGAGAACCCTTTGATGAACCACCATACTCAGTGTCTGCATAACGTGTTTGGCAACACAACTGTTTCCTAGTGTATCCATTCTATTGTTATTTCACCCTGTTATTTATTTCTTTGGTAATCTGTCTTGTGTTTATCTCACTGCACCACCTAGATTGTACATCCCTTGAAATCAAATTGTGTAATGTCGTCATCTGCATTGAGGGTCTTGGTGTTGGTATTCAGACAAAGCACCTAGCATTTCTTTACCTTTATCAGTCTCTAATCTAAAATCTCCCTCCTCCTCGACCTTCTCCCATCCTCCTCCATCATCTCCTTCTCCTCCTCCTCCTTCCTCTTCTTCTTCTCCCTCTCTCTCACACACACACAAAGAACAAAATAAAACACCCATAATTGCTGACATATATAGTCTTTGCCCCCATGAGTTTCCTATATTGTAGAAGAGATTAGCATAAATAAGAATTAATCATAAATAGGTTTCTGTGACCTAAATAGGTAGTGACCCTCAGCAGCTATAGTACATTAAACTCCCAGAAGGGTAACAGTCAATGGTTAGCTCAAAAAACTTGGAAAATTATGTTAACCACATAACGTTCCACAGGAAGAAATAAGTGATGCCCAAATCTGTTGTAAAAAGGAGCTCTCAGGAGTACCTGGGAGGCTCAGTAGTTGGTATCCGACTCAGATCATGATCTCAGGGTTATGGGATAGAGCCCCACGTTGGGCTCCATGCTCAGCACAGAGTCTGCTTAGTATTCTCTATCTCCCTCTCCCTGTCCCTCCCACAGTTCAGGCACTCTATGAATGAATGAATGAATGGATGGATGAATGAATGAATGAATGAATGAATGAATGAATGAATGAAATCTAAAAAAAAAGGAGCTTTCATAAAAACTTTTCTCTCTGATCTAGTCTTCTCAGGACTCTAGTCCTCCCCACTGCCTCAACACCCTTTGTAACAAAATGACGGAGGTCTCCTGTGTTTGTACTACCCGAATCCCACGTCATCAGGAGGTACTCCATTGTTCAGGACATCCCAAAACAGTCCTCCACAGACTCCTCAGCAACCAATCTAACTGGAAGGAGTCAGGTTACCTAAATTCTATGTTATCAGCAGGCTGGTGGAAACACCTAAGGAAAGATGCAGAAAACGGCAAGCTTATTGTAAAAGTTCCTTAGAATATCAGGAGAGAAAAAAAGATATTATGCAAATACATGATCCCTTACAGCCATTCTCTCAGGAGAGCAATGATATTGGATCCCCCCTGAGAATTCTGCTTGAAAAGGAAATCTTCCTATAGTCAATATTAGACCTCTAGGGCATCCAGCCTATTAATGCACTTCAGCATCTCAAACCATGTCTCTACTCTGATCCTTTGGTGGCTGCTGCCCAGCGTGCTGAACTGAGGATTCGCATACAAAGATCAGGTTCCACAGGAGTTGCTATGATAGATTAACAATGTCTCCCATGGACAAAAAATATGACAGTATCAGCATAGATGCCAGAGGGTGGTTAGCCCTAAAACAGAGGTTCCGAACTGGAACTATCAATAAAGTGCCAGGGAAAGTCTGAGGAGGGGGCATTAAAAAATATTCTCAAAGGTGATCACATTTGAGCTAGGCCTTAAAGAGGGGTGGAACTTCAGTGTGTGGGTAAGAGGCGCAGTCTGGGCAGCTGACATGGGATAGCAAGAGTAAAGGCACAGAGGCAGAGGAATCAGGGGCTTTTGCATCTTTAAGGAAGAGTGTGTGGTCTATCATCTATTGCTGGTGGTAGGTCTGAGAATGCTGCCGAATCAGGGTCCAGGCCAGTGATGTCCAACAGAAATATAATGTAGCCACATGTGGAATTTAAATTTTTCTAGTTGCCACATTTTTAAAAAGTAAAACTTTTTAAATTAATTTCTCTTCTTTCAAAAGTGTTCCATTGTGAACAAATCATTAGAGAACTAGCAGCAAATGTGGAAGGCCTTCGATCTTCGATTAATAAAAGTGATGTAGCAGCTGAATTATGCCAGCTTGCGTGGCAGATACAAGGGGAACCATAAACTATTTGATAACAACAGTATCGTAAAAGGGAAAAAAAATAAAAAAGATATCCCCGGTGCTCTGGTTCTGATCGGACTTGTGGATAATAGCAGAGGAGATAAAAAGGAGAGGGTATCAACGCTGTTGGTATGCTCATAACGAACATCAACAACTGCCTGGTCTCTTCTTACGTGCAGAAGAAATATGGGGTTCATTTTTTTCTTGGAGAATCTGAGTTATTTCTGGCAAGATAGTAACACTGAGGAGATTTTATAGTTGTTTAGCTAGATTAAATCTTTGTTATCTTTACGTATGAGCTCCATCTTTTTTTTTAAATCTCTTCATTTTACAATGGGACCTTTACGGGGAGGGCTATTATCTCCTAGTTCCTTCTCCCCAAAGCTTCTCCATAACTCCCACCTCTGGTACAAAAGTGGTACAGATTTGAAACCCCATGAGGAAGTCAGCTAAACTGTAATTAGGAGATTATCAGAGAGTTAAAATACTACAAGTGGGAAGCTACTGTAGGAAGAAGACGGGCTTCAGAGTTAGTCCAAACTGAGTCCGAATCTTGGTTCTGCCTGGTGTTGGTTGGGAAAATTTGGGCAGTTTCTGAAAGCCTCACTACCCCCCGTTTCGTGAGCTCTCAAGTGGGTAGGATAATGCCTGTATTTGGAGTTCTTGTGAGGATTAATGAGATAATGTATGCAAAGCCCCTATGCGGGGTAACACCAAAAGTTCTCAGTAATAAGTAGTTCTTTCTTATAATCAATGAATATTAGCGCACCTACTATATGCTAAGCTATGTTCTGGGTGCTGCTGAAACAGCCGTGAAAAAAGTTAAAGACTAAGGTTGTTGTCTTTTTATAATATCAACAATAACTTCCATTAGTATAAACTCTCAATATGCCAAAGAGACAATGCGACAGTCACCGCAAGCCTCACCTGAAATAGATACAGAACCTCGGAAGCTAAATGTTTTCCTTAAAGGTCATTCAGTCCTGGGGACACCTGGGTGGCTCAGTTGGTTGGGCAGCTGCCTTCGGCTCGGGTCATGATCCCAGGGTCCGGGGATTGAGTCCCGCATCGGGCTCCTTGCTTGGCAGGGAGCCTGCTTCTCCCTCTGCCTCTGCCTCTGCCTGCCACTTTGCCTGCTTGTGCTCTCTCTCTCTCTGACAAATAGATAAATAAAATCTTTTAAAAAAAAAAAGGTCATTCAGTCCTGTTTCTTTATTTTACCAATGAGAAAACTTAGCTCTGGGAAATAAAATTGCAATGAAGCCTGGGGATACAAAGAGGAGGAAGACTTAGTGCTGTCCTCAACTAGCTGACAATTTTAGCAGAAGATAGAGACACATAAAAAAGCACCAGCAGGTGTTTAACAATGTAATATCAGACTTTCACTGGAGGCAGTCATTGGTCATGATTAAATATGAAAACACACATAAAGTTCTCAGCCCAGAAATAGTGTAAGTGGCGGTCATAGTAGTGGTGATTGTAAAGGCAAAAGAAAAATATTTAACAGGACAAGTGATAACACTGGTACTGATCACTTAAAATGGGATCCAAGTCTATTACAATTATTATCTACCTTGGTTGGAAATGTTCCAGCAGAGGTGGGTCTCTGCTACTGGATATGAAATAGCAAACATGAAATCCTAGACACTGTTGGAAACTACCTCGGAATACCCATGGGAGCCTGCTGTAGGATGAACTGCCCCTTAGAAGTCAGAGCAGCAAGACCTAATGAAACCAAATTACTGGTGACTATCAGTGAATTACTGATCTAACCTCAACTGAAGCAGGTACACTTTTGTAGCTTTCACTTATGAGGACTTAGAAAATCTCTACTCTTTAGTACAGTTTGAGCCCAGTTTTCCTGGTATATTTCATTGAAAATATCCTAATTGATACAGCCCAGCCAAGGAGTTAATTTAGTATTTGTTGTGTTGTGGTTATCCAATATTTGCCCCATTTCTGGAGCTTTAATTTCCTTATGAGGAATTATCCCACCATCACCACTGTTTGTATTTTTTATAAACTCAAGTATCTACCCTCCACTGCCTACGTCACGATCTTTCCTCGGCCAGAAAAAGAGCACATTACTGAAACCCAGACAATAAGACACTCTCTCCTGGGACTCTGAATCTTGAAAGAGTGTTGCAAGGGCAAAAGGAATGCTTACAGAGCATTCGTTACAGTAGTAGCTTTGTATTACCTGGTCAATTCTATATAAAAGGGTTCTGTTCCTTTCTCTCCAGAAATCCTTCAGTTCTTGCTCATCCTAAACTCAACCTTCAAGTCCCTCATCAATTTTGAATCTTCCCATGTCCTTCCAATAAATTCCCTGTTGCTTCAATCACCCAGAAGTTGTTTCTGTTACTTGCAAGCAAGACCCCTCATGGATAAGACTTCCTAATTGTGTGACCTCAGTCAATCCTCAGAATTACATTATCCTCTCACTTTCACCAGTGAGGAAATGGAACATCAAATGGATTATGTAATTTTCCATGAATGAGTTAAGATTTAAACACATAGCTTTTTATTCCAGAGATCCATGCACCTTCCATTACACCTCTGCCACTATGTGAAAACAGAAGTATCCAGAAGTGTCCAGCAGCCAGAGGAAAGGGGGCAAAAGTACTGGATTTCCCATCCAGCCCCCTGAATCTGTAGTACTCAACTATTTTTCTCAGTATTTTTGAGAAAGAGTCTCATGCCATCTGAAATCCTCAGATTCTATATTAAGGGCTTTTACCATGCCATTCATTTTATGAGAACATAGAAAGCTGTATTAGATAAACAGGAGAAAGGTCATGCAAAGATTCAAATTCAGTGATAAAGTCTCTGAGGTTGAAGGGGCAAACAGCAGAGACCCAATCATATTAATTCACAAACAAACAAACAAACGCTGGTAAGCAGACATACTCAGAAATGTAGTGGGATGGTGGGGATGGAGAGTTCAGTGTATTTGGACCTTCTGGTCAACTGTCAAGGAAAATTGCTTTTTTATTTCAATGCTTAAGGATTTTTTTCTTCAAATTTCTTTTTTTACTTTGCAAAAATATAGTTTAATGTTTCTATTGAATTCTGTAATACCACAATAGCATCACAACAAATAATAATTCTTATTTTATACTATTATGGATCTATTCACTTATTCATTCATTCATTCTCTCATTCATTCATTAAGTATCCACCATGGAGCTGTGGAACTGATATACACAGATATGTTACAATCTTCACACTCACCAAGTTTATGGTAAAAAAAAAAAAAGGAACATGTACAGGTAAGGAAGCAATCACAATATAACAGGACATACATTATGACAAGGCAAGTGGAGGACTCATGGGAACAGATAGATACAATGCCTCACCCAGGATTCAGGGAGCAGGAAAAGTTTCCAAGAAACAGTGATCTCCAAACATGGGCTTGAAGATTAAGAGTGCTCAAAGCAGAAGGAATAGCATGTGCAGAGATATCAACTTGAAAGATAACATGGAATTTTTGAAGAACTAAATTCAATTTGTTTGAAGTATTGGGCACAAGGAAACAAGTGGTGAGAGCTGAATCCTGAAAAATAAACAGGAGAAAGATCATGAAGGACCTTGTAAACCATTAGGGAGCTTGTATTTGATCCTAAAAAGACTTGAAAGATGTAGGCCAAAATGATGGTGATGGTGATGGTGATAAGAGTAGGCTGTAGTGGCGGCCATCTGTCATTACAGGACAAATGTGGTGGATGTGACTGCAGCAACAGAGTGGGCACTACTGAGCACCTGCAATGAGCCAGACACTGTGGTAAGCAATTCCTTAGTTAATATAATCCCACAAGAGTACATATACAGCTTTATCCTGGCTGCCACGTTAAGAGTAGATTAGAGGGAGACACACTTGGAAGAAGGAAAACCAATTAGGAAAGCTGTCATAGGGTTCAAGTGCAAGATCATGGTGGTTTGGATTAGACTCAGTAGAATAATGGTGGTGAGAATAGGAGACTTTTGAGAAGCATTGATGTGTAAGATTCAGGATCCTATAGTACCCTGTGATTATTATTGTGAATACTATTCCTACCATCGATGATGTAATCTAGAAAACTTAGGGGAGTGCTGCATCTGCTTCAAACCCAGATCACATACTTGGCATGTCCTTGGCATGTTGATCTTTATAAGGATTATTACAAATTGTTAATTTCTTATGACAGCCAAATTCAAAAATAAAAAATGTTCTGTCTCTTCAGAGCTCTAGTTTGCAGGATTACAATTACTGCCCATTTCACCATCAACAGAGAGTGAATAGAAAGCAAGATCCCACAGAGGCCCACAAAACTGGGATGATACTGACCTAAATCCTTCTTCCAGCAAACAGCCGACCTCCATCGCGTTGCTATAAAGAGGGATCTTGAATTAACCAAAATTAATCACTATACTTAATCAGCAATATGGGATAGGATACAATCATAAACTGACTATGATCTTTCTCTTATACCCAGTTAAGCTCCCTCTGAACCCTTCATCCCCAGCCTGGGACGGCAGTCAGACAGGTGCCATGGGTTCTCCGTCCCATCAAGTCAAGAACAATTTCACTTCAGCAATTAAAACAGCTTATCCTGGGGAACCTGGGTGGCTCAATCCATTAAGTGTCTGACTTTTGATTTTAGCTCAGATCATGACCTCAGGGTCGTGAGATGGAGCCTGGCATCAGGCTCCGTACTCAGCGTGGAGTCTTCTTGAGATTCTCTCTCTCCCTCAGTCCGTCCCCTTGCTCTCCCTAAAACAAATAAATAAAAATTTTGAAAGCGCTTATCCGACATAATCAAAACTTCATTCCACATGAAGTTTCTCCCCTCTCTGCCCCCCAGCTTCATGCTGGGAGCCTGCAGGGGAGCCAGGGCATAGCCGTCACATAGGCCACATCTAGCCCAGTGCCTTCAATGCTCCCCACACAGTATGTTTCTAGATGGAATCTGGACTCTCTAGGTGTGGGTTCAGAGGGCAAGAGTGGGAGAGGGAAGGGCACACTAGTCACCACCTTTGTGGCAAAGGACACTGTAAGGAGCTGGTTCTTCCATGGACAGTTTGGCAGGTGTTTCAGAGATCCTCCTGCTGGGAACCTCTAGACTGTTTTGTGGAGGAAGATGCCTCTTCTCCAAATGTCCAGTCCACAGACTCCCTCCAACAGGGTCTGTCCCTCCAAGAGTCCTTTACAGAGGAAACCCTCAGAACACACAGGCATACATTTCTCTCTCTCTCTCTCTCTCTCTCACACACACACACACACACACACACACACACACCGGTGGCACCTTAATTTTGGCCCCAGGAAAACAGGCCCCTTTGCTTCATGCTGCTCACCTTCAATGCAGCCAAGCTGGCAGCTATGGCCAGAGAATTCCCTCTGATCTTCAGAGTATTCAGTGGGACTCCTACACTTTCTAAACCGCAGAGACCACATGTCAAGCTTTCTAAGGGTCCCTGAAGCCCCTCTCCTTAGATGTAAGGTGAAGAGAAGCCACAGTCACAGGGTGGTGGGGGCAATGCACAACACAGACAGCTCTCTCCAAGCCTCTTACATGGGCCAGAAGCGGATGGATGGTCACCAGTGCCAGCAAAGCCCTTTCACAACCTCACTGGCATCCCCTGCATCGACAGCTTTGCACTTCATTTTATGGTGGCATTTTACTGGAAACCTAATTGGGATTTTCTTACCCTGTAGGGCCTCTGCCCAAACTCCGAGACAAGAGGAAGAGAGGCACATAAGATCTGTTATTTTAAGAAAGCCTGGGGACAATTATTGGGAATTCTGAGTATAACTGTTTCCTTTCTGATCCTGCACCCTGAATGATAACCTGAATAATGCACATTCTATATGAATGACCCAAAAGGTGACCCAAATACTGGAAGCTTTGCCAGATTTATAGCCATGACACAGGACCTTCCCTGCTGCATTCCCTAAATGTTTCTGTCCAACTTTCTATGTCCTCACCCTCAATTCTTTCTCCCCTTTGCAGCCCTGCTCATCTCCTTTGCATGTGCTGACTGATCTTGAATTCCAACTTATCTCTTCAATATACATCAAGCAATTTAGCTCTGACTCATGTTTTTCTGGAAAGAAATAACAGAATAATTGTTCTATGCTCTGGGCCCACTTTCCCCAAAATACAGTACGAAGTTAGTTACATAATACCACATGGGAGAACTTGTGAAAGTATCTCCTTCACCTAGGACCTAAAAGTCTCATCTTAAAGTGTCAATTTATAGATTTGTCTTAAACATCATCTTAATTTAAGAATACTTCTAGGGCGCCTGGGTGGCTCAGTTGGTTAAAGCCTCTGCCTTCGGCTCAGGTCATGATCCCAGGGTCCTGGGATCGAGGCCCGCATCGGGCTCTCTGCTCGGCAGGGATCCTGCTTCCTCCTCTCTCCTCTCTCTGCCTGCCTCTCTGCCTACTTGTAATCTCTCTCTCTGTGTCAAATAAATAAATAAAGTCTTTAAAAAAAAAAAGAATACTTCTAAAGTTAGGTAAACCTGATGTGTATTTCACCAGCGGTACATTGGGGGAACAAGATTTGCACTCTCTAGCCTATAGTTTCCTTTTCACAATTATATACATAGATTTAAAGAATACTTCGATCATTGGGGCACCCAGGTGACTCAGTTGGTTAAGCATCCAGCTCTTGATTTCGGCTCAGATCACGATCTCAGGGTCTTGGTATTGGGCTCCCTGATCAGCAGGGAGTCCGCTGAGATTTTTCTCTCTCCCTCTCCCTCTGTCCCTTCCCCTGCTCACTCTCTCTCTCTCTAAAATAAACCTTTAAAAAAAATACTTCAATCATTGGTTTAGCTGCAGAATTTTTGATAAACAATAAATAATTTTTAGTATAAGGATATTCCAACTATTGCATGAAACATACTTATATTTTTAAATATATATTGTTTATCTGAAATTCAAACTTTGCTGGTGATCTTATATTTTAATTGCTAAATCTGGGAGCACAATTCCCTAGAGCTTCCAGTCTCACAGCCCACTAGCATCCCCCAGATAAAATAAGTACCTTCTAAAATACACTGACAAGTTTTTAAATGGCAATAACAGACTGGCATAGTAATATGCCAGTGATCAATCCCTTCTCAATTCTGAATCCAAGTGGTTACTGACATCTTCATTCTGGTCTTCCTAAGAAAGGAAAAGAAATTTGACTCCAGGTTAACAGGGGTAAAACAGGACCCCAAAACAGAGTTTTTAATATAATCCCATCTCAAGAGTTCCCGGGAAGCCTCTGAAAATACACAAGGTCATTGAAAATATCTTCGGCTGCAAGTAACAGAGAAGATAGGTTCACACTAAAGGAAATGCTGGAAATCCTATAACTGGAAGCCCAAAATCACAATGATACCATAAAATCCCTGATTCTCTCTGTTCTCTTCAAGGGCTGCTTTCCCTCATGGTAGCAACATGGCTGCCAGTGACTGCTGGGGCTAAATATATCCCTGTCTACACAGAGCAGGAAAAGAAGAAAAGTCTCACTCCCTGAATGGGCCACCTCAGAACATCCGTCCATCCTTGGATTAATAACTGTCATTAGGGGAATGGCATGTCCTCATCATCTTAGAAATCAGGGATCATCCTGGTGCTACAGATGGAATGGAGACATAGACAAAAAAGGGGCTCAGTAGGATTAGGGAGAATGAATGCTGAGTGCAGTAACAGGGCCCACCAACAATTATCATGGGTTCCTTAATTTTTTATTCAAATAGGCCACAGATTTTATAGAAAACCTGCCCTTAGTGTGTCTATGAGATTGTAAACCCACTCTGGTTGGTTTATAAATCCCAGTGAAGCACAACCAGATGAACTAAATCTGTCTTTGAAAAAAAATATACTAATATCTAGATTAGAAATATAAGTAAATATTTCAAGAATTTAGTGTAAAAGAATTTTCCTTTTTCTCTAGGACTTAGAAACACAGACATGTTTAAAGACATTCCTGAGTTTTACTTTTATGAACAATAGTAATAATGACACATTAAATCGGAACAGATCCTTATTAGAAACCTTTCTAAATGAAACTCATTTGAGTCTCACAATAACCTGGAGACAGGACAGGTATTACTAACCTCATTTTCCTGACAAGCAAACTGAGTTCCACCCTGATTAAAGGATCTGTCCAAGGCATACTCAGTTACATTGGAAAATAAAACAAGAATGCGATTCTTTTGTCACAACTTTTTGCTAAATGCAGGGGTGACTATTTCTTCTTCTTAAACTGACACAAGAGCTCTGGCCTAGATGTTACTTCTGGCCTCAGCACAGCAATGGAGAACGGGAAGTTAGGGAAAGGTGGTACTTTTAGAAATTCTGCTACATTTGCATTAAAAATTATTGTGTTACGTTTTCAGCAACCTTAACATAGCATGATAATATGGGCAAGGATCAAGTCAGTATCCATGTAAAAGAATCTTACCTGAAGTTTTTCTAGCTTAGCTTCTTGTTTTCATCCACAAACACTGTATCAGTTAGAAATATTTTCATTCTAATTATCAGTTAGAAATATTTTCATCCATATTTCATTACACATACAGAGGCACCTGGCTCAGTCAGTTAAGCATCTGACTTAGGCCCAGGCCGTGATCCTGAGGTCCTTGGACTGAGCCCCATGTTGGGCTCCATGCTCAGCAGGGAGTCTGCTTCTCCCTCTCTCTGTGCCCCTCCCCCACTCATCCTCTCTCACTCTCAAATAAATAAAATCTAAAAAAAAAAAAGATACTTTCATTACACATACAGACACACACACACACATACACACACACACACACACACACACCCCACACCCATAACTTGTTTAAGCAAAAAAAGAAAATGCATTGCCTCAACTTAAAAATCTAGGGTATCTCAACTTTAGGGGCTCAAAGAAAGTCACCAGTACCTGATAAATAGCTACCTATTCATCTCCCAGCTCTGTTCTCCTACACATTGTCTTCATTCTCAGACTCTGGGCGGTGATATATTAGCCACCATCATTCCCAGAACAAAACCACTGAGCATCAAATCCAACACAAAGCAGAGTGTGCTTCTCCACCAATATTCCCAGAAATGCCTCCTCACATCCCCTTGGCTCTGACAGGGCAACATGCCCATCTCTAAAAGCAGTCACTCTGATGATAATACATATCTCTGGTCAGCCAAGCTGGAATTAAAAGCCAACCCATGGGCTCAGTCAGTTAGAACATCTTCCTTTGGCTCAGGTCATGATCCCAGTGCCTTGGGATCAAGTCCTATGTCGGGCTCCCTGCTCAGTGGAGATCCTGCTTCTCCCTCTCTCTCTCTACCTCTGCCCCTGCTTGTGCTCTCTCACTCACTCTCTCTCTCTCTCAAGTAAATTTTAAAAACTTTTAAAGAAAATGCCTACCCACGGGGCCAGAGTGTCAGTCAACTCCATCCAAACCAAACAGATTAATAGTGAAAGAGAAGTGGTTGCCTAGATGAGAAATAGACTTTTTTGTAAGAAGAAGGTTGATTAGATGCAGGGAGATGCAGATTAATGTATCTACTACATTCATGAGTAAGAACAAGAACTTATTCAATACCACGATGCTATCTCCCATACTGGTGCCTAAGTCTGGTGTTCCAGGTCTTTTAAGATGGCATTTTCCATCTTGATTACTCCCTGTTAGGCATCATTTGCATAGGCAATCTGGCCCAGGAACAAGAAGATACAAATTCTGAAGTTTGAGGTCATATATGTATTCAAAGAAATGGACAAATACATATTGCCATTCTTTATCCAACTGCTTAAGAATAATGAACTGGATGGAGGAGCAGATGAGAGAAAAGGATGAAGCCTCCATGCTTCTCAAAGGTTATCAGTATGAAGCAGAGAAGGGCTCTGGTTTATGCTGAGGGCAGAAGCATTTGTCTCCGAAGCTGAAATGATCTGACCGACAGGTATAAAATTTGATCACGGGGAGTTTGTGGAAGAACTCAAGCAGAAAGAAAAATCAAAAGCAGTAAAAATCAAGCCAAGAAAACAAAACATTTTCAGGGCTGGTCATTCCTTAAGAGGTTTCTCTGAGAAGCTGCGTGTTCTTCTTTGCAGAACTAACGAGCTCTGTATTGAAAGATAGAGTCACAATATCACAGGCACCCATCGAGTCTGGAACTTTGCAAATGGTAGTTCCTGTGAAGATGTTTCAAGTGCCCTCACTTGATCCTGCATCATTTCAATCCATTTTCCAAATGGCTATATAATTTATCCTACTGGGGAAATTGCTTTCTGTCTCTCCCTCTCCTTCATTCTCATTTCCTGCCACAGTATAAGGAAAGGAAGGATGAATCCCTATGCTCTGTGGTTTCAGGGTCTGGACCAGAGGTTGAACCAAGGGGGAAACAAAGAAATTCTCAAATGGACACTACTGACAATATAAAAAGACTCAAATGACAAAGACTATCATCTAACAAAAGATACACAAGACTCCTATACAGAAAACTACCAAATATTATTATCTGAAATTTAATAAGGCCTAAATAAATCAAGGGATATTTGGCTCATGGATTGCATGGCCTAATCTGGCAATCCTCCCCAAATTGACCTGTAAATCTAATGTAATCTATATCAAAATCTAAATCCAAATCTCAGCAGCTTTATTTTGGAGATTTACAATCTAGTTTTTAAATTTATATATAAAATAAAGGGCTAAGAAGAGCCATGATAATGACAAAAAGGAAGGATGTTGCAAAATTTATACATAAAAATAACAATATTTATATAACAATAACAATATTTATAAAATAATAACAATAAAATAATATAATATATATATAGGAATAAAATAACCAAGACATTATAAGGCTATAGTAATCAACAGTGCGGTATAGATGCAACCATAGAAAAATAGAATAATAGGGCACCCACGTGGCTCAGTGGGTTAAAGCCTCTGCCTTCAGCTCAGGTCATGATCTCAGGGTCCTGGGATCGAGGCCTGCATAGGGCTCCCTGCTCAGCAGGGAGCCTGCTTCCTCCTCTCTCTCTGCCTGCCTCTCAGCCTACTTGTGATCTTCCTCTCTCTCTCTCTTTCTCTGTCAAATAAATAAATAAATAAATAAATAAATAAATAAATAAATAAAATCTTAAAAAAAAAAGAAAAATAGAATAATGGAAGAGAACATAGAAACAGATCCTATGTCCACAATCACTCAATTTGACAAAGATGACATCAAAATGCAGTAGAGAAAAAGTGGTCTTTCCAAAAAATGATGTTAGGTCAATTGGGTATCCATAAAAAGAAAAAGTGAAGCTAGAATCATAACTCACACCACATACAAAAGTTAACTGCAAATAGACTATAGGAACAAACATAAAAAATAAAATATACATCTTTTGAAAAAAAACAAAGAACAATATTTTCACAACCTTGAGGTAAGTGAAATTTCTTAAAGACAAACATACACCATAACAATGAGGAAAAAACTGAAAAAGTGAATGCCATTTAAACTAAGAAATTCTGTTCATCGAGAGATATCATTAAGACAGTGAAAAGGTAAGCCACAGAGTGGGAAGAAATATTTCAAATACATACATGCTACAAAGGACTCATATCACACTTCAAGAATATTTGCAAGAAAGAAGTTAGGTAACCCAATAAAAAACCCACTTCACAAGAGATGATATCCACATGGCCAGTATGCACATGAAGAAATGCTCAATATCATTAGTCATAAAAATGCAAATTAAAACCACAACGCGGCTAAAATGGAAAATAAGGAAAATGCCAAGTACTGGTGAAGGGGCAAGCATGTGGAGTACCCAGAACTCTCTCATATACTGAAAGATGATACAATCACTTAAAAAAGAAAAAGCACAAAAACCTGGCTGTATCTACCAAATCTAAACAAGTACATATCCTCTGATCCAGCAGTTCCATCCCCAAGTAGATATCCAACAAAAATGAGTACATATATTCATCAAAAGACATGGACAAGAACAATCACAAGAACACGATTCATAATTGCCCCAAACTAGAAAATCCCCAAACACTGATCAATAGCATAATTCATACACTGGAAAACTGTATTATGGTGTTAATTTTAAGACAGCTGTTATGTTTATAGGGATAGTGACAACTGAGAGGGAGCATAAGGGAGACTTCTGGGGTGCTAGTAGAAGGTATACTCGTGATGCAGCTGCTGTTACACTTCAGTGCTCACTTGGTGAAAATTCATTGAGCAAATACACATTCATTATCTATGTACTTTTCCATTTTTATGCTATATTTCATTAAGACGTTTTCAATACTGGTGATAAAAGAGGCAAAGAATGAAAAGGAAGCGATGCCTGCAGATGCTCAGAAAATAAATGAATTGAAACAAGTCCAACATTTGTCACTATTTTTCTGCCAACTGGCCATGACTTCACATGACATGCCAAGCAGAGAGCAGCCCTGTCCTAAAGCAGTTCAAACATCAGTACCAAACTATGATAATGCTCACAGATGCAAAATTCTCCCATTCTCTCTCAGGGTTTGAGGCAGACACTAGAAAATATTTTCCCAGTCTGGTGAAGAAGGCCATTCTGCTAGCATGCTGTTTTGGTTTGGCATGACCTGTCTACACACATATTCTCAATGACTTCCCCCAGTCTCATGGTTTCAAATGACATTTAAATGTTGGTAAGTCCAAAATGTATAAGCCCAACTAAGAACTCTCCACTGAACTTCAGGCTTACAAGTCATACAAAACTGCCATTTCTTAGAGGTCAAAATTAGGGGATTTCATGTGGCTCAATTTATAAATCAATTGCCTAATTTATATTTATAATAAGCATCTCTAATACAACTTACCCAAAACCTAATCTTTCCCTCCTGCATCTTCCCACCGCAATATATGGCAATCCCATCCTTGCTTTGCTCTGGCCAAAAATCTTGGAGTCCTCATTGACTCCTCTCCATCTCTAAGACCATATACCCAATCCATCAGTAAATCAACCCTGTCAGGCCTACCTTCAAAAGAGACCCAGAATTAGACTTCTCAGTCACCTTCACACTGTTTCCTCTTGGTCTAAGCCACCATCATTGACTAAATGACTTTTTGCAATAATTCCCTATGTGCCCTTCTTCCTCCCTCAACCCCCAATTTAGTTCATCCCAGCAGCCAGAGTCATCCTTTAAAATGTTAAGTCACTATAAACAAAGGAATGACAGCCACAGGCTAGAAAACCCTTCTTGGGGGGCGGGGGGGGGAGGGTTATATTGGAAAAGATTAATATTCAAGATACCTAAAGAACCTTGCCAAACAGGTAAAATTTAAAATATACATAGAATCCTATGCTTAGTTTAGTTTTTAAATGAAGGCATTGGCTCAGGATAGGGAGTTCTTAGAGCAACTCATAGATAAAAGATTGACTTAAGAACAATTCTTAGATAAAAGGCCACAAGCTTAACTATAGGTCAATATGTGATCTGCCTTACAAAAGAGAAGCAGATGAAAAGTTCAGTCACAGTAAGAGAAGAACACTGTTAAAAACTATACTGTCCAGATTATACCCAGAGCACTGAAGTTTTTATAATTGGCAAATACACAATTTTTTAACAAAAAAAAAAAAAAAAGGAAGATGTACCTGGGCCTGAAGTCTGTGTCAAGGTGTCCAATCTGCTAAAATACTTATTATCCAACTTGCAATGAAAATGTTGAGTCAAATTGTGTCATTCTTCTACGAAAAATCCTCCAGTACTTCCCCATCCCAGAGTAAAAGCCAAAGTCCTACAAACACCCACAATGCCGTACGCTCTTGGGCCCACACCACCTCTTCGACTCAGACTCCTCCTACTTGTCCTTTTATTCACTACACTCCAGCCACTCTGGCCATCTTGTGTTCCTCTAACACACCAAGCAAACGCCCACCACAGGGCTTAGTATTTGCTATTGCTTCTGCCTGGAAACACGGCTAGATAACCACCCTACTAACCCCCTCCTCTTCATCAGTTCTTTGCTTTTCATCAAGAACTTTCCTAATCACCCCATTTGAAATCTAAAGCACCCCTTAACAGACACTCCTTAACCACTTCCCTATTCTATTTTTCATCATAGCCTTTATCAACATCTCAAATAGTATGTATTCTATGTTCTATTCATACATACATATTATGTATTCCCTGTTCTATTATAAATAAATTAAAATATAAGTTTCACAAGGACATAGATTGATTTTTTGTTTTCTGTCACATCTCCAGGATTAGGAGCAATGCCTGACGTGTAGTAGACATGAAATAAACATTTGGTAAGTCAATGAATAATGGAAGGAGGAAAGAACATATCAGAAACCAGGCTCTTCCCAGGTCCCCACTCCATTATCCTTAGGATATGACCCTTGTCCTCATGGTCCCAGATGGTCACTCAATCTTAGAACATCACATCCAAATTCTAAGCAGCAGGACTGAAGAAGAAGAAAGGCAAGTCCTCTTTAATTTAAGGAGACTTCCCATAAGTCCTGCTCATTATTTCTGCTTATATCCCACCATCCATAACTTGGTTCCTCAACCTCAGCATTACTGGTAATTGAGTCAGATAATTCTTCGCTATGGGGGACTGTCCTTTACATTATAGGATGTTTAGCAGCATTTCTGCTAGCATTCTATCAAATGCCAGTAGAACACAACCCTCACCCTGCCCGAGTTGTGAACAACTGAAATGTCTCCACACATTGCTAGATTTTCCTATGGGAGGAGGCACATCCTTTGGTTGAGAGCCACTGGCTTAAGCTAAGACGTGGTAAATACTGATGGGTAAATATCAGGTGGTTAAGTCAGGATTCTGTGTTTTGAGATAGAACAGGAAAATAAATGGTTGGTAAGTAGCTAGCACTCTCTGTTCAGAGAAAAAAAGTACTCCCTCTTCCCAGAGACAATCACTGTTGCCAGTTTTTGGAGATAAGGTCAGAGATGTTCAATGCATTTAAAAATATTATTTTATGTACATAAAGTGTGGCCTCTGCCATACTAACCTATCCTTGCATTTTTGTTTTTTTTTTTTACTTAACAAGGCCATTTTTTTCTGGGTGGGGATATGTCCTTTCTACCTATAGATTCAGATTTTCTTTTATTTCTGAAAGGTTTACATCTTTACATATTAGTTCAGTTTCCTTAATTTACCCTCAGAATTTATATCAATTATGGGTATAACTTCCTGTGTCAGTCTTCTATATCTGTTATTTTTATTTTAATCTTTTAAAAAATGTCCATGTTAATTTACATTTCACTTTTCTGTACCTTATTTTCACTGGTGTCTATCCTTTTTAGGATATTATTCATTCCTATGTTAAACTTATCTCTCTTTTCCATCTCTTCCCTGAACCCTATCAACTCTTTCTGGGATCTCACATTTTTTATCCTTGTTTTCTAATGCAATTACTTCATTATGTTATTTTTTATTAATGGTGATATATTTGATCAAATTTTTGTTTCTTGAAGGCAGGATTTTTCTGAATATTCTTTATCTGCCATTAGTTTTTCTCCTTTTTTTTCTTCTAGTGTCTTTGTATAGATCTTGTGGTCATTAGTTTTCCATTGTTACTCATAAGTAAGATTCAGTCCTAACCAAATTAAACATTTGCAGAAAATACCTAGAGGACTCACCATGGAGTATGTGCCAAACTAGAAAGAATCCTCTTTATTATATGAAGTTATGAGAGTGGAATTAAATTTTTTAGACTTTTCTTTCCCTCGGTCAACAATGACTAGAAACCATCTGGTCTCTTTACAATACAGATTCTCTTTCTCCCACTCTACCTCCTCCACAGTTTGTTTCCTGTCAATATGCCTCCTCTGTGTAATTTCTCATTCAGTCCTGCCTGCCATCCACTTTACCAGCAAGGCCGAGCAAAGTTCCTATAGCCAGTCCTCACATATCCTCTCTTTTACAAATAAAAAAGACCACTACCACTAGTTGCCATTAACATACATTCTCTTTTCCTCTTAGAACTGTTAGATTAGTAAAGGTAGCAATATAAATTGATAAAAGATTACCTTTCCTGGACTCCTTTGCAATTAGATGTGATCAAATAATCAGGTTCTAGTGGCTCTAATTAGGATGGAATTCTGGAAAATATAGAGGCAGAAAAATTCCCTCCTTTCCTTTCAAGTTCTTGGGCTGGTCCAATAATTAAATTGACATAGATGAAGAGGAGAAAAACAAACTTTATATGTACGGGAGCCCCATAAAAATATGAGACTCCCTACCGGTCAGGTAATTGAAGCTGAGATAGCATCCAGAGCTAAGCAAAAGGGGGATAGGAGTCTGGGCTTCAAAGGGAAAGAAGATAAATCACAGGAAGATGAGAAAAGCAAATGTTTGGTAAACAAATGCTTGCCATGCCATCCAGATAAACCTTTTTGATATAAAAAGTTATCTCTTCTAGTAGGTCTCTTCCTGGTACAGGCTCTCTATCTAAATTCTTTTAGGGTGCCTGGATGGCTCAGTGGGTTAATGCCTCTGTCTTCAGCTCAGGTCATGGTCTCAGAGTACTGGGATCGAGGCCCGCATTGGGCTTTCTGCTCGGCAGGGAGCCTGCTTCTTCCTCTCTCTCTGCCTGCCTCTCTGCCTGCTTGTAATCTCTCTATCAAATAAACAAATAAAATCTCAAATAAATAAATAAAATCTTTTAAAAAATAAAAATAAATTCTTTTAGGTAGCTAAAGAAGGCAGAAAGCTCTTCTTGAGTCTTCTAAGCCCCAACTGCCTTCAGCTTGATGTAATTCACATGTCAAAGTGACACGTTCTGGAGTGGCATATTCTGCTCCTTCTCAAGAATTTGTATAAGAAGAATACAGAAAACTGAAGAAAGCTTTTGTTTTCCTATCTACTATTGCCTGGAATATGAATATGTAGGGGAGCAAAATTTTCCACCCCAAAATGTGTTCCTTTGTCATGTGAATTATTTCAGGCTGATTATGTTTAAGAAACAGAAGATTTAAGAAGTTGTTCTTTTTGCCTCCTTGCTAAATTCCTTAAAAAATATAGATAGAGGACCTGTTCCAGGAGGAGAGCACTCACATAGATAACTAGAGTATAATAAGAACCAGATGTGGTAGACTAGGAAGAACTTACCAAGGCCTCTTTGATAAAAGTACTCTTATGTCTCATTGTTTCTGGATGGCCCAGCAAATATCTGTTAACCAAATATTTACTCTTTGCACTCATCCTGTGAATTGCCTTTCTTCCCTTTGAAGTCCCTGACTCTTACCCCCTTCTTAGTCTAGAACGACATGTGTGCCACATTTTGCCTGGCTATCTTTGAAATCTCTCATGTCTATGGAGATTCCTGTATATATGTAATTAAGTTTTATTTTCTCCTGTCAATTTGTTTCGTGTCAGCGTCATTCTTAGACCAGCCAGAAGAACCTTAAAGGATAGAGAAAAGTTTTTTCTCCCCAACAGATGTGATGGTTGATGGCTCAGCAAACTCTCACATCAAGAGGTTATCATAAAGATGGAAGCTACACATCAGGATAATAGGGCCAAAAAGCAGAAAATCTGATTTCTTGATAACAGTGGAGCCACTGCACCAGTCTGGATGGCAAACATCCAGACTTCTCTTCTGTGAAACATATACAAACTTCTATTATTTTGGATATTCTGCTAGGTGCACTTCCACTTAACCCTAACTAAAACAACAAAGTTTTGCCCCTACAGGTATGCTACTGAATTTGAAGAACTGCTCTGTGAGCCTTATCTGAGGTCAGAAACCAAAGGCATCCTCTCTTAATAGAAGAGAGGCTTCCATTTGGCTTCTTTTACTGCTTTTGGCAGCCCTTCCTCAAATATTATGGTTCAGAGTTACAAATGTCTCCTAGTGTTCTTTAGGATAGAAGTTCAATGTTCTTTCTTACTCTTTTTTCAGAAATTCAGAGTAGATAGGGGAGATACTTTTCTATTCTATTTTAAAACTGAAGGAGGAGATTTTCTTTTTTAAGATAGGGAAGAAATAGTTTGGAAACAGAAGGAAATATGAAGGGCACATTCTCTACTTCCAGGCTCTGATTTATGAGGGATATATGCTTCATGTAAGAAGTCTGCAGAGTAAGCGATATTATCAGGGGACAGCTTATTTCTTTTAGGGTAAAAATACAACACTCCAAGATGCTGAGGATACAGAGGCATTAGCTAATGATAACCTGTGGGTTCCAAAGGCATAGATAAAGGGAAGGATTGAAAGGGCAGGGAAATGCATAGAGTGGGTCTGAATTATATGTATTTAAGGGTCACAGTGACAATGGGTAACCTGGCAAACTAGGCTTTTGTGATGACTGAGGAAAACTGGCAAGTGACCTAAAAGCCTCCAGAGGAAGACAGGTTCATCCTTTCATACCCCATTTGAGATTAAATATACATGTATATATAACTTGGATCCAAGTTATTATGTGCACAAAGAGCTATTGTCTTCCAATGCCTTACCATCTCTTAGAGCCCTGATGTTCAAAGACCTTCAGTTTCTCATCTCCTAAAGTTTACAGAAATCTTTCCTCTACTCCCCTCCAGTGTATTCCAAGATACTTAACATAACTGCATCAACTAGATGAGACTTATGGAAAACAAAAGCCTGGAAGAAAAGTGCATTATAGGCAGCTTCTGCTTTTCACCTTGACACAACCTCTCCTCAGGTAAGGAAACCTAGCACCTGGTTCCAGCTTCATTGGGGAAATGAAAGGGGGAAATACAGGGGGGAAAATGCAAACTATTATGTCAGATATTATTCTGCTCCCAAAATAGCCCCTTCCCTTTGATGCTGCATACGAGGTAACCCCTCCTTCCTCTGCTGTGACTATAGACAAACCCTGTATTTCATGTCAGCTGAGGAGCAGCGATTTCTTGGTGGAAAATAGGGGACCTCAGAACCTCTCTTCCCCCAGACATCCTCCCTGCTCCTGTCCCTTAGAGACTACTTTTGACCCACAGTCTTTGAAAGCAAGGTTTTTCAAATGCCTTTCAGGGGAAATCTTATCCACAACTTCAAAATGTAAAACATATAAAAATTGTTGCTCTTCTGACTGAAGCTGAGTCAAGGACCCCAAGCTCTGTGTTCAGTGATCCTCACCAGACTCCCCCCACACACACACACACCCTCACCTCTCCTAGAAACCCTAGATTAGGGTGACCAACTCATCCCAGTTTGCCCAGGAACTGATGTGTGTTAGCACTAAAAACCCCAAATCCTGGAAACCCCCCAGCTCCCTGCAAACTGGGATGGTTGGTCACCCAGCCCTTAATACATCTTCATAATGGTTTAAAACCACTGGTTTAGAAAAAAATGCAATTTTCTTGTCAAAAATATAAACATTTCTAATACAAGTCGTACTTGAAGCCATATTTGGTCATTGCCAACTTAGTATGAATTAGTTCATCAGCTGCTTTCCAAAGTGTAGCCAGGCAGAGAATAGGATTTGAGGAAGAAAGGGATGAGTGTGGCTGCCCTGAAAGCATGCCCTGTGGTGCTCTCATCAGAGGCCAATTCATTCGCAAAGTCCTCGCATCCAGTTCCCTACAGGGACACACTGGCTGAGCACCTCTGTAATTCAAACGGTACATGCAGCCATGCCTGCCTCAAATGGAAGAAAGGAGACAGATGGTTGGGACACCAGTACTCACCCCAAAGCCTACATCCACTCCAAGCCCATGTAGTGTGTTCTCTTCCCACAAGAGGAAATACATAGTCAGGATGCAGACCAGACTAAAACTAAGGGCCCACATGGGGATTAGCCTTCACTGCATTAGAACAGTGCTCTAACTGAACTAACCAGCCATAGAGAAGCCTGTATAACTGACTTGGAAAGACTTTCGGGCACAGGAGTCTCTCACAGCAGCTGGAACCGAGGCCCAAACCAGAGAATGAGCACCCAGCAGAGAAAGAGACCGTTCAAAGATACCCAGATGATCCCCTTCGTTGGCAAAGTTGTCCAGATGCTTATGCAGCTTTAATTAAGCCCAATTCTAATTAATCTGTGACCTTATTCAAACCAACTGTTTCCCTGAGCCTCTAGCCTCTCCAGATTCAAATGCCCTTTCCCTCCAAGCAGAATTTGAGGTCTGTTTTTCTTATTAAGTTTAATTGAAAGATGACTGAACCATGGTCTTTCATAAACAGGGCATTCTGCCCCCCAAATAGAACCTGTAGAACAGAGGGATGGCTAAAAGGCAGCAGAGACATGATACAACTTCCGCCATCTGAACACTGATGAAAGACTGGGGCAGGCAAGGGCCACTTCAAAGACGGCCCGTCGGATCTCAAACACTTGACACATTGAAAGCAGCATGTTTTGCTTAGAACAGACACACTCAGCATGGCAGCAGTGAGGCCACAGGGAGAGGAGCTGAGGCCATGAAGTCATGGGACAGAGAAACAGTACAAACAAGAGAACAGCAGGCAAAGTGTTAAAATCTACCCCCTGCCCTCCAACCCAGTGCTCCCCAAGTCCAGCCAGGACACACTGTGTGCTGCAAATGACTTACCGGTGTTTCCAGAGGTTGCCGGCTCCACCTCCACACCAGCAGGTACCTGGGGAGAAGCTGCAGACCCTTCCAGCTGTGAGCAGTCCTCCTCATCCGCAATATGCCATAGGAATATTATCGTTGCATGTTACGTTAAATGATGCCATAGGAATATTATCATTGCGTGTTACATTAAATGGTGTTTAAAATGTTGGGAATAGAAATAGGAACCCATGCATTACCCCTAGCACCTAACTCCAAAAGTGCATCTGAGCTTCCTCTCCCTCAGAACCAACACCCCCACCAACCACAACCGACCAATAGGGTTTAGAACATATGCGTGGCTCTTGCATCACTACGCCTATTAGATATGATCAGTCTAGCGTATATTAGAGTGGTCTGGTCTTTGAAGATCTGTTTGCAAAACATGAATGCACTTGGGTGGATATGAATATGTCGCCTTCCCCCAAAGCTTCTACTTTAAACATTTATAGCTTCCTACCATTTTTAGGATGAGCATCAAGGTCTTCATCAGGACTTACAGAATCTTCTAGAGTCTGGCGACCGAGGCAGCTAAGGAATCTTAGTTATTCACCACAGACCCATTCTCACTGGACTAGGGGCAGGAAATGGATGTACAGGAGGTGATCCAGTCACTCAAAGAACCTCTGGGAGAGAGTGAGAAAGCTGCACAGCCGCAAAGAACAGCCAACTCACGGAGGCTGCCGCCGAAAGCCCTCCCTGACCTCAGCCCTCACACACAGACTGCCCAGTTCACCTCTCCCTTGCTGAGCCCTGGGGGCTGGAACTTCCTCCAGCGCTGCCCCTGGATGCTGCTGTCACCGCGGCCACACGCACCAGAGCACAGATGCTGCTGGCCCCCACAACCTCACCTTGCTCTCCTCTGAGAAGAAATCGTACTGACAGCTGGAGCGTGGAACAGGCTGTGTCCCAGCCGCGTGGGAGGTGGGGAAACGGGAGTCTGATGTCTCCTGAAGAAGGTGGAGTGGCACGGGAAATGCCCCAAATGTAGGAAGGATGACCAAAGAGTGTGAACAGTTGCAAACTTGACAAATGCCCATTTGCTCCACTGTACAACACTCCGACTTCACCTGCCCTGATCCTTAGCACTCCGGGCTTCTCTCAGCTACTCAAAACATCACCAAACCTCCCTTAGAAAAATAACCCCCCAGAATGCTGCATCCTAGTCCCTAAAACCTATGCCTGCCTTGCCTCCAGGCCAAAAGCAACTCTGTAGGTGTAATTAAGGACCTTGAGACGGAGAGGGTATCCTAGATTATCCCAGTGGCCGCCATGTCATCACAAGGGAGGCGGGAGGATCAGAACCCAGAGACGTGACAAGCTGTGATAAGGAGCAGAGACTGGAGGGACTGCAAGTGCCATCGCTAGGAAACGCAGGCAGCCTCTGGGAGCTGGAAAAGACGAGGAACAGATGCCCCACTGGAGCTCCAGGAGCAAAGCAGCCCCACCAGTAATCTGACGTTACCCCATGACACCCACTTCATACTTCTTAGAACCAGAATTAAATGATAAGAAATTTGTATCGTTGTTTCAAGCCACTGAGCTTGTGGTGATTTGTTCCAACAGCACTAAGGAACTAACATACTCCTGCCATGGCACATGCGGGCCCCTCTGCCCGGAGCACCTTCCCTCAGCTCCCCCTACTCTCTCTCTCTCTCTCTCTTTTTAAGATTTTATTTACTTATTTGACAGAGAGATACAGAGAGAGCACAAGTAGAGCAGCAAGCAGAGGGAGAGGGAGAAGCAGGCTCCCAGCTGGAAGCCTGATGCAGGGCTCCATCCCAGGACCCTGGGATCATGACTTGAGCTGAAGGCAGACACTTAACCGACTAAGCCACCCAGGAGCCCCAGCACCCCCTACTCTTTATCTCAGCCCCTTTACCCCTTTCTCAGAGAAACTGCCCCTAACCTCCCAGACTACGTCAAGTCCCCCAGTGTCCTTACAGCCCATGAACTTGTACTTTCCAACAATTACCGCAATTATAATTTTATGTTGGAGTTACTATTTAATTCTACGCCCACCAGGCTGTAAGCTACCTAAGGACAAGGGCACATCTGGTTCTGCTCACCACTACATCCCCATCACCCAGCACACAACAGGTGCTCAAGTAGTATACATTGAAAAGATGGACGGATCTAGCACATGTGCCGTCAACCTGGCAGCAAAGCACCAGGGCCACTTGGCTTAAGAAGCTGCTTATTCAGAAAAAAAAAATGTAGATACAGCTCCTAAAAGTGGCAAAGAGTGAGCATCCAATAAACACTGGATGGATGGGTACGAGGATGCATGGAACCAGGGATACATGGATGGCTACACAGACAGACTAAAGAAAGGATAGAATGCCCTAATAACCATACATACATTTGTGAGTCTTGCTGGAGGATTTATTTTACTAAGAATACATTTTGATCAATAACTGCCCAGATTATAAAATAATAAAGTCATGGGGATATAATGTACAGACATGGTGACTATAATTAATAATACTATTATTGCATATTTGAAAGAAACTAGGAGAGTGGATCTTGAAAGCTCTCACCACAAGACAAAAAAGTTTAGGGGCGCCTGGGTGGCTCAGTTGTTAAGCGTCTGTCTTTGGCTCGGGTCATGATCCCAGGGTCCTGGGATCGAGCCCCGCGCCCACGTTGGGCTCCCTGCTCAGCGGGAAGCCTGCTTCTCCCTCTCCCACTCCTCCTGCTTCTGTTTCCTCTTGCTGTGTGTGTCTCTCTCTCTGTCAAGTAAATAAATAAAATCTTAAAAAAAAAAAAAAGAAAAAGAAGTTTGCAAGTATGTATAGTGATGGTCGTTAACTGAACCTACTGTGGTGATCATTTTGCAGTATATACAGACATCAAATCAGTACAATGTACATCTGAAACTAATATAATGTTGTATGCCAATTAGACCTGAAAAAAAAAATAGATGCTATCCTTAAAACATGACCTTGAATGCTAAATGATACTCCACTCCCGAATGGCTCTCCCAGCCTGTCATTTGCTCACTGCACTCAGAAAACCTTTACTGAACTCCTAGCGTGTGGCAAGCACTTCAGACACACCAAAAAGAACAAGACAAGAATCTTCTGGCTGGTGAGATCATAACAACACAGTCTTCTGGGGCAACATGTCTCATCCTTCCCTTCATTTACTCCTCACAAACTCTATCAAAGAGATCATTTCCTGCCTTTGCATCAGGTTGACAGCCCAGCCTCGTGGACACTCTGCTCCCGGCACCACTCAGCTGGGGGAAGGAGGATGTACAGGGTGTTATCAGTTGGCATTTTCCAACCACTGTTCCAACAGGGACATAAAATCATGACTCTCTTCATAGAGAAGCCTTGCCCTCTCCTGACAAAAGGACTGTTTTGCCATATAGTCATTGAGTGTCTGTATCACAGGATCCTTAGCCCTTTTTTTTTAAAGATTTTTTTTTAATATTTTATTTATTTATTTGACGGAGAGAGATCACAAGTAGGCAGAGAGGCAGGCAGAGAGAGAGAGGAGGAAGCAGGCTCCCTGCTGAGCAGGAAGCCCTATACGGGCCTCAATCCCAGGACCCTGAGATCATGACCTGAGCCGAAGGCAGAGGCTTTAACCCACTGAGCCACCCAGGCGCCCCTCCTTAGCCCTTTCTAGTACTTTCCTCTGTTGGCAGCTACCACCCTACGAAACTGAGATACAAATATTGTCTTTCGTGTCCTTCTCTCTTCTCTAGTCTCTCTCCTAATGCATCTGTGCCTGTCTGTGCCCAGACACTTGATCTATATTCCACTCCCAAAGGCTTATGGAATTCTCAAGAGTTATGACTGATAGTCCTTAGGTGTTTGTCCTTAAATTTTGTAAAATTTCCCCAAACATTAAAGTTTTCAAAGGTAAAAGAAGTGAATGACTAAGAATGAACGTTTAGGCATGATGCCTGATGAAGAGAAAAATACATTTAAAGGCAGTAAGTCTTCATCAGTGCCTCAGACTATCTCCCAAAGGGGACCACCACTTCAAGGCACATCAGAACAATGTCCACATCTCTAGGAAGCCCAAGGCTGAGCTCAACTATTGGCAAAGAGGAGAGATACAATGGGGCACACGCTAGGAGCTTAATTACTAACTGGTGATTTGCTAGCGACAGAGACATATGCAAGCAAAAGTTGAGAGCACAGAAAGGCAGGGTGTGGCCCTTCGAACCCCTGCCCAGAGCCACATTTGGTTCTGGTGGACTTTGTGAGCAGCTGTGGCCTTGAGCTCTGCGGGCGCAGCCTGGCTTAGGGTGCTGGGGCAGGAAAGACCAGCCAGCTCCAGAGGCCATCCTCCAAGTTTCTGGAATGTCTTATTTTCTTTTCAGGGCTTTTATAGCTAGATATTGAAGATACAGTGTGAAAATGAGACTCTATCGTTTTAACAAGGCCTTTTTAAATTTGGAAGGAACCGTCCCATCGATCAAGAAATTATTCTCATTAGTCACTTTCTACCCTATTGCCTCAGGATTACACTAGACTGCCAGCAGAGACGTAGGGCCACAATTAATAAAATATCATTACAGATAAAGGCTGTAACCACAGCGGGCACAATGAAAATTCACACACAAGTGTGCACACACACCCTTCCCATCAGCATCTCCAGGCTCCAAAGGAACCCTCCATGTCTCCAAAACTAATCCAAAGGAGAATTTAGGTCCACTACTAGATAGAATGTGTGATATCATTTTAGCAGCCCTTTTACAAAAGAGACCCAGGAGACGCCAGCTGAGTATGATAAACCAGAAAAAGCATAATGTGTAAGGAGTTTAGGCTCTGAAATCAGACATAACTGGGTCTGAAGTGGATATCTCCATTTACAAGCTGTGTGACCTTGGAAGAACTGCTTGACTTCTCTGGGCCCTGGTTTTCTAATCACTGGAACAGGGATAATCATACTAGCTTTGGATAGCTGTGGTGGAGGTTAGAGAAAATGTATTTAAAACACATATCCTAGTGCCTGTCACTTAATAAATGGTAGCAATTACTCTTGGTAATAATGAGCACTGGGGAAAAAAGAGCATAGTTGTGCTCACTCCTCTCCCTCTCTGCCCCTCTCCCTCCCTCCTCTTCCCCATCTCTCCCCCTCTCCTTCTCTCTCTCTCTCTCTCTCTCTCTCTCTCTCTCTCTCATCCTCCCTCCCTCCCTTCCTCCATTTCCTCTCTCTCCCCCACTGAAGTTGTACCTACCACCGTCCTACTGCTATTTTTCCCTCCGGATGCCTACAAGACCAGTCGGTCTCTCAAAAAGAATTTATCAACCAGGACCAGGTGCTGAGCAATAAACTAGGTCATGTTTGAGACACCATTATTACTGTTGTCAGCAATAACTGACTTCAGCTTTCTGACATAAATTTGGCTGTTTTGTGTCCTGCTGCCATCAGGGAGCAATCTCACAATGGGGACCCTTCCCTCCCTAATGGAAACATTTGGGGGAAGTGGGAGGGCATCGCCACAAAGTGGGCATAGAACAGAACAGCTGGAAGTGGCCTCCCTAATTGGCAGCTTCCCATGTTATGACAGGTTTGAGGCAGATTATGACAACAAAAAGGGCACATGCAGGAAGTGACAGACAGCACTTCCTTGGATGGAAGCTTCTGCGAGATTCCAGATGTAGCCGCTCCCTTTAACCTGTGTGTTCACAGCAGCTCCAAAGTACCCTTCCCTGGGACCTCCAGGGCCATAGATCATTGTCAGTTTGGCTGCCAAGTCCAGCTCTACAGAGGCAGCTGGGGAAGACAGGACAGCTAATGAGAGCAGGACAATCAAGGGGAAAGACAGCTAGGCTGGGGGCCAAGCGGCCTGGGGTCTGGCTCCCGTCCTGCCCCCAGGAGAACTTCTGGCAAGTCCTCATCCCACTGAAGGCTGCAGTTTCCCGCCAGCAGAAAGGCCATCCTGAGCTCATAACCTTTCTATGAGAGGAATGCTGTCACAGGTGCTCACTTTGCTTACCTGTAGTTTCTACTTCCTCCACCCTGATACACACACACACACACACACACACACACACACACATCGGGGGGCGGTGGAATGTAATATTTGAGGTTTCTTCTGATTAGCACTCAGGTCCTGTCCACCCCTGAACCAATACATACACACACATACTTGAGAGATAGAGAGATAGAAAAATGATACCTAAAATACTAAACTTTATTTTTTTAAAAATTGATCGATTTTAAAGAAGGGAGAAAGGGCAGCGGGAGAGGGAGAAGGAAAGAAGCAGACTCCTCACTGAGTGCAGAGCCTGACAGGGGCTCGATTTTATGACCCCAAGATCTTGACCTGAGCTGAAATCGAAAGTCTCCCGCACAATCAAAACACCCAGATGCCCCTGAAACTAATATTAATTAGGCACTTCCTATATATCAACCACTGTGTTAAATGCTTACATTCATTATCACATTTAATCCTGCCAACAATGCTGAGAAACAGTTGACTGGACAAATCTGCTATTTGGGGCCAGCGTTCATTCCCTGCCCCCCCACCTCCTGGTAGCACTGTTCTTAACTGCCCATGAGAAACCAAGATGGCTACTTGCCTTGCCATCTTCCCCCAAATGGTTTTGTGGCATTGGCCTCAGCCCCAGCTGTAGAAGTAGATCTTGATTGGCTTCATTGGTCAATATATGCCTCCTGCCCCTCACCACAGTGATTACTTCAGGGGCAGACAAGACCTGAGTAGCAGAGTCATAAACCTCAGGAAATTTGCCAGGAATGTAGAGATATGGTCTCTTTCTACCCTGTGAGACTTGAACATAAGCACGTGGCCCTGTTATGTGCTGTCAGACATTTTGGACACATAAGAGAATATACTTCCAAGAGCAACTGCTGAAGAAATTGAGTCAATACTCCTCTCTCTCTTCCTGCCTCTCTGCCTACTTATGATCTCTCTCTCTGTCAAAATAAATAAATAAAATCTTTTAAAAAAAAAAGAAAGAAAGAAATTGAAAAAAAAATGAAAAAAAAAAAAAGAAAGAAATTGAGCCAAGAATAAAAGTGACAGAATGAGGGAATCGGGATGCTTGATCAAGCCCTGCCTAAAGCTACATTTACTCCTGTAATTTACTATTTAAACAATTTGATATGAATTTTTTAGTATCATACAACCAAAAGTATCCTTTCTCAATGTCAACAGGTGTTATTATTGTCTCATTTTACATATTAGGAATCTCGAGGCTCAATGAGGCCAAACAACTTGCCTTTGGTCACACAGCAAGTAGGTAACAGAAATATATCATCTGAACACAGGTCCATTTGGGTTCAAAAGCCCACGCCTTTTAAGCACTCCACGCCGATACCATGAAATAGTTGAAATTAAAAAGACCTTGAAAATGAAAATGTTTATAAAATGCAACTTTAATTTCGGGAGTAGGCTCAGAATTGTAACCTCAAGCCCCCACTGAAATGAATTTTGTTAACACTTTCACAACATGAAATCTACCCACCATATTAATCTCATTTGGCTGTTCAACAGTGACCATCAAAACACTGGGCAGCCCCCACTCTGGTGTCCTGGTCACTGTTCCAAACAGATGGCATCCTACCCAACCTGGCCCCTCCACTCTCAGCATGTTCCCACCTTCTTACTAAGAAACTGAAGACACTGGGTGTTATACCCCTCAGTTTTCCCCTTAAAATCCATCCTGGTTGTCCCTCACCTATGGAGTAAAATCAAAGTTCCTGGTCTGATCAGCCTTCATTATTCGCCTGCAACTCATGGAAACTTAACGCTCACATTTTAAGCTAAAAGGCAGTTTTGTTTCATATGACTGGGAGGGTGGATCCAGGGACTCCAACAACGTTACTGGATTGTGTCTGTCTCCCTCCACCTCACATCTTGTCTTCACCCCACCAGCAGCCTCTCTCCGACAGGGACCCAGTCAGTGACCACAGACCCACCTCCTTTCCAATCCATCTGCTGCAGAGGAAAGAAAGCATCTCTTCATGGCCATACATCAATCTCAGAGAAGGCTTCCGTTGGTCTTGTCCCTGCCGTGTGCCCCTCCCTACACCAGTCACGGTACTGGGCAGAAGCAGGACGTCATTACTGACAGTGCCATCAGGGCCTCACAGGGTTGGACATTCATCAAGAGCCGGAAAATGGGAAAGAGAATTACAGAACGATTAAACAAAAGTCTACAGGGACCCCCACCTCCTCTGCTATCCTGACAATCTCATCTTCAGTCCTCAAGATGGGCATTGCAGAGACGCTGAACACCACGGTCTCCCCTAAGTGATGTTAGTTTTCACCCAGCCACACTTTGGCATATACCATCCACTGCAGGGAGCACCCCCGTGCCTGGTGAATGCCCAGCTCATATTTCTTCCTCCAAGAAGCCTTCTCTGATTTCTAATGAAAAGTAATCATTCCCTCTTTGGGGACATCTCAGTCCCTGGCACGTGCCCTCTTTGTTGCACTTACAACACCACAGTCTAATATTTTGCTTACATGTCTGTTTCCCAACAGACTCTAATGTCTGTAAGACAGAGACTGTGATATCCATCTTATTCCCAAAACGAAGCAAAATCACCTACACAGAAGAGGCACTTGTTATTGTTTACTAAATGAATGATAAGGGAATTAATTAATTAACAATGACTTAACTCCCCTTGGGGAAATAATTAGCATGGCTGAAGATAAGGAACTTTGAACTGGGAACTAGGGAGTCTAACTCCTCAACTAGTTCTTCACTTACTGATTATGAGGCCTCGAATGACTCATTTACTACTGCTGACTATTCTGTGCCTCATTTTTTTTAAGATTTTATTTATTTGAGAGAGAGGGAGAGAGAAAGAGCACTGTCAAGGAGAGGCACAGAAAGACAAGAAGACACCCCACTGAGCAGGGAGCCGGACGCAGGGCTCGATCCTAGGACCCTGAGATCGTGAACTGAGTTGAAGGCAGACGCTCAACTCATTGAGCCGCCCAGGCGTCCTGACTGTGCCTCATTTTTAACACAGAATAATGAGATGAGATTATCTTTACAGGATCTAAGGATCGGGATGTCACTGAGGAAAATTACAACTTCTGAAAACTTTCGGGGAGTATTAGTGACTTACAGAATTTCCCTCATGCGGGTGAATAGATTCCTCTAAAAATACTACTGGGTGGTAGTATTAAATCCATGTTTGCTTGTTTTTCATTTTAATTGTCTCTACTTTCTAAACTTTCTACGCTGACTATGCATTACTTCTGCAAAAACATTTTCAGAAGAGTAAGGTAATCAGTGAAAAATGACCTGCCTGGCAAACAGAAATACCACGAGATATTCAGCAAAAAAGAAGAGTCTTCCAGTTGGGACATGTTAATTTGTAGTAGGCTGGATAACAACCCCTTCCCCAACATGTCTGCATCCTAATGCTCAGAAGGCATAAGCCTTACCTTATATGACAAAAGGCATTTTGCAGAAGTTAGTAAGGATCATGAGACAGAGAGATTTTCTGGCATCATCTGGAGGAGCCCAAAATAATCACAGGGGTCCTTGTAAGAGGGCACAGGTTGGGTCCAAGTGAGAGGAAGAGACAAAGTCATGCTAGCAGCAGAGACTGCAAGGGTGTGCTCTGAAGACAGAGAGAAAGGCCACAAGTCAAGGAAAAACAAGTGGCTCCTAGAAGCTGAAAAAGGCCTGGAAACATGTGCCCTAAGAATCTCCAGAGAGAACCCCCCTGACATCAGCTCAGTGAGACAGATTTCAGACTTTCTGACCTCCGGAACAGTAAGAGTGCAAACTTAATTTTAAAATAAAGGTTTCTTTTATTTTTAAATAAGTGTTATTTAAGCCACTAAATCAGTGATAATTTGTGAGGGGAGCCATGGAAAACTCATATGTCACTCTAGACAAAAAGACTAACAAAAAAGAGAGGGGGGGGAAGAAGAATTATCGCTATTTTCCAAATTTGGGAAAGGCGAGAAAGTGGAGATCTTCAACTAGATAATGGATGAGAGGAGGATGGAGGTCAGTAGTTTTCCTTCTCTCAGCAGAGTGAGGTGGGGAGGAACTGAACCAAAAGGAATCCAGAGAAATCCTGACTGGACATAAAGAGCAACTCGCTACTAGCCAAAGTTGGTAAGAACTAGAATGCATTTCCAAAGGTGATTATGCAAAAATTTCTTTAATGGGCTTCCTGAAGGAGAACACTGGCAACAGCTAGGAATTTAATTAGATTTGCGGAAAGGCAAAATGGTGCCCTGGGGCACACCATGCAGTTAGAAGAGGCTGTGAGTGTGGGACTTCTGCGGGGAGGGCTGGGGAGCCAGAGATGCCTGTGGCTTGAGTAGATGTGTTTCTAGCACAGGCATGGAATCCAAGGGCTTGCGTAAAGCTGACCTGGCTGGCTTCTGCTTGTGGTTAGGAGGAGCGTCAGCTATGAGAAAATGACCACCTAGGAAGACCAGGAGGACTTGAGGATGGTTGGGAGGGGCATCCATAACTTCTTCAGAGGTCTGAGTACACCCATGTGTCAAGACCAAGCAGGTCAGTGTGAGCCCATGAACGGTATCCTATAAGTCAAGCACATGGGCTTTGAGGTCAGGCAGTCCTAAATTTGAACCTCGATTCTGTCACTTACTCACGATATGACCTTTACCAAGTTAACAGCTACATGCTTCAACTTCCGCCCTAGCACTAAGTAATTATCCCATAAGGCTTAAATGAGGTATTACATATAAAGTAGAAAGCCTAGAAAACAGTAAGCCTTCCGTAAAGAAAGAGTTATTATCTTTTTAGCTAGGTGTGGTCACACCTAGCTGTGAGAGCAAGGTAAGCAGACAAGAGTATCGGGAATATGACACTCAAGGGCCAGAGCAGAGGAGACCACGCGGCAGAGAGAACCCGCGGCCAGGAAACAGGCAAGTGAGCAGCGCCAAACTTCAGCCTCATCTCCAAAGCACCAGAGTCCTGGGGGGGCTCGTGTCTGAAGCACTCTGCAGTATCACCTACAGCCAGCTGCCCTTGGCTTGGAAGAAGGATAAGCAGACCCAGCGTCCAACTGAGGCAGTTCTGAGGGCTTCGTAGGCTTTCTCATTCTGCTTTGGTCTCTTTACCAGGAATGGCAAGTACGTGACTTTTATGCCATCATTTTCTCTCTTCCAATGCTTGTTCCTTTAACAAATATTTATGTGCTGTGTGCAGGGACCTAGCAGTAAATGCAACAGACATAAACAAATCCCTGCCCTAATAGACTTTAATCTAGTCTCACGGCAGACATCACTCATCAATGAGTGGCATACTGTCCTTGTGAGCCCCAAAGCCCCTTCAAGTCCTTCTCAATGCAATCCAGCTCTCCAAAGAGCCACTGCCAATCAATTAGAGTTGGTATTTAAGACGAAAACTCACTTCAGCTTCTGTGACTGCTGAACAGACACACCGATCCCTTCACAGGGTGTCTGTGACTGCTGAACAGACACACCGATCCCTTCACAGGGTGTCTGTGACTGCTGAACAGACACACCGATCCCTTCACAGGGTGTCTGTGACTGCTGAACAGACACACCGATCCCTTCACAGGGTGTCTGTGACTGCTGAACAGACACACCGATCCCTTCACAGGGTGTCTGTGACTGCTGAACAGACACACCGATCCCTTCACAGGGTGTCTGTGACTGCTGAACAGACACACCGATCCCTTCACAGGGTGTCTGTGACTGCTGAACAGACACACCGATCCCTTCACAGGGTGTCTGTGACTGCTGAACAGACACACCGATCCCTTCACAGGGTGTCTGTGACTGCTGAACAGACACACCGATCCCTTCACAGGGTGTCTGTGACTGCTGAACAGACACACCGATCCCTTCACAGGGTGTCTGTGACTGCTGAACAGACACACCGATCCCTTCACAGGGTGTCTGTGACTGCTGAACAGACACACCGATCCCTTCACAGGGTGTCTGTGACTGCTGAACAGACACACCGATCCCTTCACAGGGGTGTCATTGTCTCATAGCCAGGTGCTAACAGGGAAATGAGACCCCCAAAACCACCACCACCAGTGCGGACACTGAGAATATGATGAAATGACTATTCTGATGACTAGGGCTAAAATGGTCTTACATGTTTCACTGGTTATTACACTGATCTAGGCTGAATTGATGAGGGCTTTATAGGTCATAATCCCAATTTCATTCATTATATTCATGATCTCTGATTTTTATAGCTCCAAACCCAGCCTTCATTCCACTACTTCACATTCTTCCCAAACACATACACATGCATGCACGCACACACAGACACACACACGTACAAGGAGAGAGACAGAATGGGTGTACACATGCACAGCTAGTGGCCACATGATGTCGTGGGAAATCATCCATGATACGGTATAGTCGGTGGGACCAGCTTCTAGACTCAGCTCTTCCACTGATTCACTATGTGGCTTTTAGATATTTTCTCATCTGAAAAATGGGAGTAGTAAAATTCACACCATCATAACTTTGCAGCTTATCTCACATAGCTCTTTCAAGACTCACATAGTTCTTTCAAGATACGATAATATGTTACAGATCCAGACTTCCAACTGCCCTGATGACACTCAGGTGCTAGGAGGAAGTAAGCCACCTCCCACCTCCTCACTGAGCCAGAGGGACCAGGGGCACTTCAATGGTCACTGTCCAGATGGACGCCGAACCTTCCCCCAAAGATACCCCATTAAGGATCTGTTTGTCTTATGGCATCAGAGGGAAAGGACTGGGCCAGACAAAGAACATTTTAACATTCCTCTCTATCTATGAAGAGGTAGGTCCACTATTAAGACACAGAAAAGTAAAAGACGAATGTGGTTCCTTGACAGCAGATCACGGGAAATAAATTCGCAACCCCATGGTTCCACTTCCTTGGGAAACCAGCTCTCAAGCTGAGCCCCCCTGACAGCACAGTACGTGCCCCAACCTCCATGTGAGGATGCAATTCTGTTGCAGAGAGGAGGGATAAGGTGGAGACGCTGGCCTGGGACTCACTCCAGGTCCAGACAAGCAGACCTGCCATTTGATTTTGCTCCTCTGTCTTATCTTTCCCTTCTTAGGCTTAATAAGAAAATGCTTCCCTGTTAAGACAGAAGGCAAAATAGACTAATATAAAAATAAAGTGGCCACTAGCCACGAGTAGCTATTTAAATTAATTTAAGTTGAATAAAATTAGGTATTTTCTCAGTTGTACAACTCAGTAGCCATTGCGGCTAATCATTGGACACTGTTCTAGACCCCCTAGGAGTGGTGAATGTACCACATAGATATTTCAATTGCTTTACAATAAACTATGTTTTTATTAGAAAAATCTGTGGAAAACAAGGAAGACACTCCCCAGGCACAACAAGAAATACTGTTTAAAGGGAAGTGAAATTTCAGGAGACAATATCTACAAAATAGATTAGGAGAAAATTGTTAATATGCTTCATAAATTAACCTAAGTGCTGGAAAAACCTTAATGATAGATCATTCAAGGTAAAGAAATTAAAATGACAACAAAATATATGAGATGATCATCAGCATATCAATAATTTTAAAAATGAAAATAAAAGCAATGAATAAATTACATGAAACCAGCAAGTTACAGAAGTGGTTTTACCAGGTGATGACACTTTTACAAAGTAGTATATATTTGTATTTATATCATGCACATAAAATGTGAGATAGACTTAGAAACTGACATTTTCTTCCAAAAACAAAGGTTTACAGTGTTTTACAAATTTTCTTATCATGCTTTCAAAGTATGACCATGCTTTATTTTCCTTTATCATCAATATTATTTCTGTATTAAACCTATTCCCGGGCGCCTGGGTGGCTCAGTGGGTTAAAGCCGCTGCCTTCGGCTCAGGTCATGATCCCAGGGTCCTGGGATCGAGGCCTGCATCGGGCTCTCTGCTCAGTGGGGAGCCTGCTTCCTCCTCTCTCCTCTCTCTCTGCCTGCCTCTCTGCCTACTTGTAATCTCTCTCTCTGTGTCAAATAAATAAATAAAATCTT
>LNAC01000137.1:5368629-5396837 GCA_002007465.1 Ailurus styani | reverse complement strand
AAAAACCTATTCCCCACAGCCAACAAAATCAAAAGGAACAAGTCTGCTAAGCTTCTTAAAGAGCTTCTTAAAGCTACTTAAAAAGAATGTGGGATAGTTAATATATATGAATGTTCTGCTGGGGTTTTTTCCAACCCCCCCGCCCGCCGTGGACTTTCCCATCCCACCCAAGTTGCACATATCCACTTGTCTGTAAGAATATAGTTGAACTTAGTTGAAAAAAAATAGTACTCTTTTGATTCATGGAACTGATGAGTCCAAAAATGGGTCTCACTTCAGGTTCAGTTGGCTCCAGAGGCTCAAACTATGTCATCAACAAGGCTTTTTCTTTCCAAGCCTAAATCAGTCTCCCACTGGGAATGCTGGCATCATTTTCTCGAACAGTGATCTTCCTACACACATCAGCGGGGTGATCACCAAAGCCCCATTTCCCAGCACCCCTGGTTAGTGATCCCAGTGGAAAGGGACATTCTTCTCTCCTACCTTGCATAGATTGATTCTAGGTATAAATTCTGATTGGTCTTATGATCTCATGCCCCCACACTAGAGCCATTTAATGTCCAGGGTAAGGCTGTCCTATCACACAACACCAGGGGGCACCATTCACATTCAAGTCTAGGTCAGTGGTGGCATTTGGAGTTGCTACAGTGGTGCTACGTGATGACTCTGTTCCCACGGACAGGCCATTGCAAACCTATATCATACAGGACCCCTGTGTCTGAATGGGCAGGCTATGTCTCCAGAAGAAAGCAAATGATGGGAAAACGTTCTAGAGAGCCGAAATAAACCCATAATCCACCTGAACGTATCACCCCAGAGTGAGAAGAAATGAAAAGAAAATTCTACACCAACCTTCCCTATGCCTTCTTTGTGTATGTGAACAGGGTAGAGCAGACACAGCACTCCTTTCAACCCTCAGAAGAAATCAGTATGTGTCTGCAAGATACTGCAGCGAGGAGCTGCCCTTCCTTTAAGGAAACAAGAACACACACACACACACACACACACACACACACACACGAAAAACCTTCTGCTGATTGGTGATACAAATGACAAAATGCAGCCCACCTCTTGAAATACGGCTAGTGTCTGCTTCAGAAACCACTTTCAGTCCTGAGAACATTTTTTAAGGAGCTAAAACTCCAGAAAGAAGGCACAAAGACTGGCTTGTGTTCACAACATCTCACCTTTTCCAATTCTCAGCTCTGAAGGACTCCTGGGTTTCAGGCTGTGCCCTCAAGAACCTGTGAATTAACCCACGCCAACCCGCAGCAGGGGCTGCCCTGGCAGGCCGCCGGGGAGGCAACCATGCGAGTCCAGGCTACGTCCTGCCTGCTGCTCCCTCTGACCCGAACAGCCGGCGCCTCCCACGGGGCCCCCAGCTCACCCACAGAGCTGCTGGAAGAGGTCAGCAGGCAGGGTGGGGGCAGGCACCCTCCTGCGCTCCCCATCTCTCTGCAGTGAAATGGTGTCTTGTCTTTGCTCCTCTTTGCATGCTGTGCAAAGAAACACCTGAAGTACTTGTTTAAAAATACAGATTCCTGGGGCTCCTCTCAGGCTTTATCATACAAATATCTAGGGGGCAGAGCCCCAGGAATCTGTATTTATGCTTAGTCATCTAAGTTGATTTTGAGACAAGGCTGAGAACCGCTGTGATCACACCTTTGCCTGGTCCTTGTTTGAGACTCAGGCATTATGAACAGAAAATAAAATCTCAGAGCCACTCTAAGCCAGGTGTCCCTCCGGGAACTGTTTGCTCACTTACATCACTATTTTCTGCTGGGGACCATTTACACTCTCAGAGCCTACTGCAAGCAACTGGCACCAAGTAACTGAGGAACAGAGCTTTTGTTCATGTGAGCTGATTCTACTGAGGTGTAACATATTAGCAGTGGAGATGCTTTAAAATATTCAATAAACTCTTTACATGTTCACATTAGTAATATAATTTCTTGAAAATGACTGTACTTTCCAGAATTAAAAAAAATGGTGAGAATGTGGCACTGTTTGACATCTTTAGAAATCTCTTTAAGGTGTGGTTTAATAAAAGGCAGCCTTCTCATATTTCCTTTTACATTTAATCTGTTGCTATATCACGTACCATGTGGCCTCCAGAAAACTACACTGGACACTCATGAGATAATGAGGTAAAGAAAAGCAAATAATGGCTTAGTGTTAATAGGAAAGTAAGTTTGACCTTATGAAGACACTTTTGAAAGGTCTTCAGGGTCCCCAGTAGCCCCCCGATCACACTGTGAGGACCCCTGGTCTAGTCCATCCCTCACACTATATCCCCTCCGCCTTCACACACGTGCTCATTTTTCTAATTTCAGTGTTTGTGTATTTTGATGCCTTTTTAATTTTTACAAATGTTTGACTAGTTTCCCTAATCGTGTGTGTGTGTGTGTGTGAGTATGAAATCATTAGCTTTTAGAAACAGAAAGCCACTCAAACTAGGTCAAACCAAAGGAGTTTTATGGTGAAGACACCAGGAAATTTCCCAAACCTCCACGTGGGAGGTGCAGCTAGGTCCCCACTGTGGTTCTTCTCATGGCCCTGCAGGTGGCCCCACTCGGCATATGGGTGTCCTCTGCTAGGCTCTTACTCTCTCAAAGGTAGGCTTTGGGCTACCACCATAAGGCTATCTCCAATGAACCTCAGAGTTCCATGTCCAACAACTTACTAGCGAGTCTTGATTTTAAAATCCTAGATGAGAAAATCTGGTTGGCCCACTGTGAAGAAGTTCCCAGGAGGAGTGGTGTAGCAAATCTGATGTTTTATTTATATTCATAGCTACAAAGCCCACATCGAGGACCACACAAGTAACCAAATGGTTCTCAATTCAAAGGTGGTCTAATTAGAGATCATAAACCAGGGTTACTGGCGCACCGGGCTGTCCCGCTCAGGTTGTGTGGGTCACATAGAAGAGAATATGTGTGGCAGAGAGGTAATGGGCATCCGTAGCACAGAGAGCCAGCACTGTTCAGTGGAAATATCAGGTGAGCCATGTATGTAATTTAGAAATTTTTCATAGTCACATTTAAAAAGTAAAAATAAACTAGTGGAATTAATTTTAACATATCTTAATCCAACATATCCAAAATATTATTTCAACATGTAATCTGTATTTAAAAAAAAGCAATAGTGAGAAATTTTATGTCCTTTTCTATTACAGTCTTCAAAATCAGTGTGTATGAGATACATCCTGAGTGGTACACTAAAATTTTCACCAGAATTACTTGGATCTATATTTAGAGCACACAAAATTTATGATAGAAAAAGCAAACCCATGCACCCAAATTGTTCCAGACATACTTAGAACTTCCCTTGTAACTGAATCAAATATCAGTTTTAAATGTTTAATTAATTGTAACATAATTACGTTAAAAATTCAGTTTTTCAGCTGCATTAGCCACATTTTAAGGGCTCGGTAGCCACACGTGAGTAGGGGCTACATTTCAGACACAGCATGTATAGGCTGAGAGCCAGAACCTGTTCTCATCCAATCATATGTGCCCCCAAAGCTAGCAGAGACCTGCCTGGCAGGTATGCCCAACAAGCAATGGGGATGGAAACTGTCCAAGTTAGAACCGCTCAAGTCTAATTGTGGAAGGACCCTTAAAAGCTGCATGTCAGTGTTTTTCTTTAACAAATCACATCATTTTAAATTCGTTAAAGAACCTTGTTAGTTAAAGGACTCCTACTGTGATTTAACTCATTTTATCAAATAAATCACCTTTCAGTCATTTGTGTAAAAAAAATTCTTATATCAAGTTTAGGCAAAGCACAGACATACAAAAAAAAAACAGTTGAAGGCCATTCGACAAGTGAGTAACCTAAGAAGCCATAAGTCACATCCTCCACCCTCATGAAGCTGAAGTGAGCTTTTGCAAAAGTCCTCGACAACCTGAAACAAAGAGGTGTGATTTCTGGTTCTGGTTGGCTAATTCTGGCTCTACGGGCTCTTGCAGGTCCCCGCCAGCTCTGAGTGGGGATGGAAATCACGAACAAAGGTTAGTAAGTGAGCTAACAGCCTTAAGCTCTTTCCAACAGATGGCACTGTAATCAAAAGGACTGCTCCACGATGCCACAAATCAGATTTCCACAAGGATTTCTCAGATCTGATGCCTTTACATCTGCCCGTTATATTCAGAAGCTGGCCTACAGGTACATAGCCCATTTTGACTGAAGTGAATTAAAGCCTCCCTTTATTCAATCAAATAAGCATTTCAATGTTTAGTGATAACCAAACAAGCTGTTCCTTTGCTCCTTCCTTCATTCATTTATTCATCAAACCCTCCTTGAGTGCTATCAAATGGCAGGTGCCAAGCCAGGGGGCTAGAGACACAAGGAAAAGTAAGAAAAGATCCTGCCCGTAGGACCTCACAACCAGTTAGGAAAAGCAGATGTACACATAAACAACTGAAAAACAAGATTCAGTACTGTGAGAGAGAGACAGTTCTGTCAGGAAGATGGAGAAGAGAACTGAGGAAGGTTTATGCATGAAGATACCCTTGAGATGGGCATGGAAATGTAAGAGCCGTCGCCAGACAGAAGGGAAGAGGGGAGTGGAGGGTGGACACCCCTTCAGTGGTTACAAGAGACAGAGTCTCCTGCATGGTCTCCCTGCTTCCACTCTGGCCCCAGCATGCTCTGGTCACCAGTCACACAGCTGTAGGCACGATCCTTGTAAAATGTCCATCAGATTCCATCACTCCCTGATCTCAAACTTCCAATAGCTTCCTCACACACCTGGAATAAAATTCAAAGTCCTTGCCATGGCCTAAGGACCTTGCATGATGGATCCCTGCTGTATTAGAGACCTCCCCCCTTCCTTCCATGCATCCTGGGTTCACCATTTTGGCCACCCTGGCCTCCTTGATGATTTTCAAACATGCCAGGCAAGCTCCCATCTCAGAACCTTCGCTTAGAACCTTCTTTGGCAATCCTACATAGAACGGAACTCTCCTATCACTCCAGCCCCTTGCCCTGCTTTATTTCTCCACACAACACTCAGGACTATGACATTAGATCACAAATTTAGCTACTCACCTGTGTACTGTCTGTCTTCTCCTTTAGAATGTAAGCACTGCGAGGGTAGGAGCTGGATCTCTTTTGTTCATAAGTCGTACCACCAGCTCCTAGAAGACGCCTGCACAAGCAGGCTCCCCAAAAGAATTTGTAGAATGAATAAATTATTGAATGAACTGAGGGGAAAAAATGCACATTTCAAGAGGCTGCAAGTACCCAGCATGACCAGTATGGCGGCGGGGGGGTCAGGGGCGGGAGAGTGGCAGGCAGGAGCAGCTAGAAAGGGCTAGGTGCTCAGTGACCAGGTCAAGAAGAGCCCTGAACTCCTGGCTAAGGGTTAGTTAGCACTGTATTCTGAGGACAACAGAGCTTGTGAAGTAAAGCTTGTGAAGGAAGAGAATGACACAATCCTATCTGCAGAGTTAAAAGGTAAGTCAAGCTGCCATGTGGTAGGAAGGCACTGCAAGCAAAGAGGCATCTAGTTTGCTCACCTGTGAAATGGACATAACATTATCATCCTGGTCACTGGCTACAGTGATGACTGAGGAAGTTAATGCATGCAAAACACCGAGCATAGTACCCAGCAAGAGGAAGCTATCAATAGATGGTACCCATTACCAAACATAAGAGAGAAGCTTGAAGGATGATGTCCACACTTCTGCTCCGGTGGCTAACTGCTTGGAGCGTGGTGCCTCTGATCCTGATAGGATCTACAGAAGGAAAACTCATTTCTGGGGACAGAGAATAAATCCTATTTTGGGCAAGTGCAGTTTGAAACAGGTGTCAGATATCCAGGTGAGATTCAGTAAGCAGTCTGATACAAAGGTCTCCAGCTCAAAAAGGAAGTTTATTTAAACCAAAGATAAAGGTTCAGAGGAATCCTTTACCTTACGAGCAATTGTCCTGGTTGCTTATAAGCAAACCCTGAATCCAAAGTACTCAAAGGAAACTCACCAGGGTAAAAAGCCCCAACAAGAAATCATCTTATTGAGTTGAAAATCAAACTACCGTTACAACAATGGACTCCAATTCTGAGCCTCTCAGTAACTCCTGCAAATGTTCACATAGTCCTCCTTTGCATTTCCTCCAGACACAGAGAAAAGAGTTTCATGCACTCAGGCTCTTCCACATCCTTTTCCAAGGCCCTCTCCACATTCCTATTTTCCAATGTGACCCTGTAAAAATGAGCTGAATAAGCTCCAGGAGTCTAAACATTACAGCTAAGGGACCTCTTAGCTTTGAAGGCATTTTTTTTTTCCTGAGCTGAATTTTAAAACTCACCATGTTCCACTCCTACTCCTGCTTCCAGAATCTGAGCGTACATGCATGAAGTAAGGTCTAAGGTGCTGGGGAAAGTGAGTCTGGATTGAGTGCCCTGAGGCAACAGGTGTAAGGAGACCAGGAAGGGCAGAGACCGAGGTGGCTCTGGAGGTGGGGCAGAAAAAAGAGGCTTGGCTTTGGGCCACTGAAAGAACAGTGGAACTAGGGCCACACATGCATGCGTGCATTCATGCAGTCATTCAACCAACAGCTATTTAGTATATAAACTATGTGCCTCCTGCAGAGGAAGCAACAGTAAAAGAGACTAGACTGTGGTCTCATCCCATTTCCCAGACCCTCAGAGATACCTAAAACACAGATCTTCCTGTACCTTTTTCATTTTCATTCTTTCACTCAACAAGGATTTATTGAGGGTGCTGTGCTGGTCTCTAGGGTTACAATGGTGACTCGGATTGGGCAGTTAAAATTCAGCTTGAACGTCACAGCGAGGTAAACACACTGTGCCGGGAGTGGTTGTAGGAAGTGCCCGTGATAGAGTAAGTCTGTCCACACATTTTTTGAGATTGCAAACCCCCACCCCCACCCCACCCCCACTGGTGAAAGAAAATGCCTGTCCCCTCCCCTTGAATCTGGCCTGGTTCTGGGATTGTGTCGACAGGTAGAATAAGCCAAAAGGGATGCTTCGGCTAGGCTTTAAAGAAGTGGTGGTATCCTCTCTTGTGATGCTTGCTCTAGGGGAATCCAGCTGCCATGTGATGGGCCTGACTGGCCTCAGACTGCCATGCTGTGAGGAAGCCCAAATGAGCTATGTGAAGGGGCTGTGGGGAGAGGCCCAGTGAGCTCTGGTTCTTCAGCCATTGCAGCCAAGTGACAACACTTAAGTGAAGAAGCCATCTTGGATATTTCATGTTGAATGGTACTTTGGTCTGAATGTTTGTCTCTCCTAAAATTTGTATCTTAAAATCCTAATGCCCAATGTGATGGTATTAGGAGGTGGACATTTGGGAGGTGCTTAACTTATAAGATTAGAGCCCTCATGCATGAAATTAGCATTCTTATAGAAAATACCTCACAAAACTCCCTAGTCCTTGCCACCAAGTCAGAACACAGCAAGAAGGAACCAGCTATGAACCAGGAAGAAGACCTTCTCTGGACCCTGCTGACACCCTGATCTTAGACTTACAGCCTCGGGAACTGTGAGAAATGAATTTGTTTATAAGTTGATTGGTCTGTGGTATTTTGTTATAGCATCCCAAATGGACTAAAACAGATGGAAATGTCCTCTCTGAAGGTGCAGCATTTAGTTTGAGATCTGAGGGATGAGAAAGATTTTGACATACAAGAACCAAGGGAAAGACCATTCCAGACAGTGGAAAGAGATATTTGAGATCCACAGTTGGAGGAGTTCTTGAGGTGTTCAGGCAGCTGATATCCAACTTGTGGAGCAGAAGTATGGGGAGTAAGGTCAAGAGCTAAAGATTCGATTGGCAAGAGGACAGGGACAGACCGAGAAGTCCTTGTCAGCCACGGCAAGGTGTCTGAGTTGTGTTCTAAGTAGAAAGGGAACACCTTAAAGCGTTCTAAACACAAAAGTGACACAATCTATATTCAATTTTTCAGAGGATCCCTGCTGCTGTTAGGCTAGCTCTGTGGGTACCAGCTCCTTGCCTTTGATCACTGCCATAGTTCAGTACTGAGACTGGTATATATAGAAGGTGTTCAAAAAACAAATGTTAAATGAATACCTTAATAAGAATAGACTGGAGAGGATGAGAGTAAATAAAGGGAGACCAGTAGGGAAGACATGCAATAGTCTAGGAAAAGGACAGTGGCCATGGCTGGAGATGAAAAGAAGAGGGAAGTGCTGAGAAACAGTCAGAGGTAGGAGAGATAAGACTCAATCAAGCTCAGGCTTTGAGATGTATGTTATATGACCTTAAGCAAGTAAACTCCCTGCACTTCTAATTCTTCACCTGTAAAACCTTCTCAATATAAAAATCTCTAATTCACACTGGTGTAAGAACGTCATGAAAAAATATAAGGAAAACAGGCAGTCAACCCTGTGTTGCAAACTCTTGTGAAGAGGAAGGACTATTATTATTCCATTCTTCCCCTAAGGGCCTGATGGATTCATCAGAAACACAGTCACTGGTTTTCATCATATCTCCTAGTGCTGTAGGGTAGCGAGTATATGAACCTAGTCCCTCCGGTCTCTGAAGCTGGCACCATGATTGCATGAGCCATGCTACCTCCTGAAGCTCCTCACCACGGTCACGAGAAGCCCCTTTCCATTTAGAGCAGCAGTTCTCAAATTTGAACATGCATCAGAAGCTCCTGGAAGGCTTGTTAAAATGCAGACTATTGAGCCTCACCTCCAGAGCTTCTGATGCAGTCCACCCGGAAAAAGAACCAAGAACTGGCATTTCTAACTAGTGCCCAGGTGAGGCTGAAGCTGCTAATGTGCAGTCAGCTTTGAGAACTGAGTGAGCATACACTCAAATGCCTTTTCTGCTTGAAGGGTCTCCTAGTCTTCTCAGAGATTCCTGAGATTCCCAGGAAAATTCAAGAATCAAAAGAAAAATTTCACCCGCGTTTCTTCCATATTTCTTTTTTTTTTAAGATTTTATTTATTTATTTGAAAGACAGAGATAGCAAGAGAGAGCAATTAGTGGCAGGGGGTGGGAGTTGGGGAGAGAAGCAGACCACCTGCTGAGCAGGGAGCCCGACAGGGGACTCGATCCCAGTGTCCTGGGATCATGACCTGAGCCAAAGGCAGATGCCCAACTGGCTGAGCCACCCAGGCGCACCTCCTCCATATTTCTTAATATTAGATCTAGTGGTTCTTGTTATAAACAGCTGGTATGTTTTAAAAGCATGACGCCAACATGCCTGGCTTCAAAACTGTGTTGCATGACCTTGGCCTAGTACCTACCTCCTAGAATCAACGCGAGGATTAAAAGTTAATACTTGCAAAGCACTGAGAGCCGCAGCTGGCACCCAGTAAGCACTTGATAAATGCTAGCTGTTAGCATTATTATTCCAAAGTGTGACTCATGTAATTGGTTTTCACATAAAAACCAATATAAAGTTCAGCTTCACCTCTGAAAAATGTATAGGACTACACGGCAAGTTTTTCAAGAACAAACCTCACTCCCAGATTCATCTCACTTTTTAACCTGTATTTTCCTTAGGACTCTGTTCCCTCACTTCACTTTGTCTTATTGAATTACTATACAATTCTCTATACCACGTTCTTAAACAAAGTGAATCCTGTCCATAAAAAAATAGTTCTCCATTCATTTATGCAGCTTCTTGATGAATAATCAAGGTGTTTCAGGTTCTTTGGGAAACTGGTCATTATTGCTTTATGTTTTCATGCATCTTAAGCCCCTAGTAATAGACCAGACGTGAGAAGCACACATAACAATACAGGTGTGTACACTTACCCTCCCAAGCAAATTTCTGTCCCTTTGATTCTTGGAATGATGGAGAGTGTGCTATCCAGCTTTCATTGCCTTTCCCGTATGAAGACATGATTACCCTTCCATGGATAGAACAGTCTTTCCGTTGTTTTTGTGGCATTCCCTCAATGAAGAAGCAGGTGAGTGTCTAGTACACGTCACACATCGTGCAGGGCATTAGGCAGGTGATAGTGCTTAAGACACTATCTGTCCTCAAGGAATTCGGAATGTGATGAGCAGACCCATAAACAGGTAGGCTATTACCATATTGCAAGACACATGCTCTGAATAAAGGTCAGCGACACTTGCTGAGCACTGGCTACGTGCCAGCCACGGTGGTGTGCATTTTACCTGAATGACCTCTTTTATCCTCGAGCTGACCCTATGAAGCAAGCACTGCCATTTCCCTCACTTTGTAGCTGAGGACACAGAAGCATAGAAGACTCCAAGGTCATACTGTAAGAGGCAGAGGCAGACTTCAAAGTCAGGCAGTCTAACCTCAGGATCTGCACCTGGAATCTCTCTATTATGCTGCTTTCCCGTAATGGAACATGAACAACAATTGGACGTATAAAGGTGTGAGGGATCTCTGAACCCAGTAATGCAAAGAAGTAGCAGTGGACAGAGAAATCTAATTAGTGAGGAGAGAGAGGGCAGGACCCCTGGCAAAGCAGGTTAGGTGGCAGAATTGGGGAGCATTCCCTGGCATGGAAGCATGAGCTGAGGAAAGGCTGAGTTAGTGGCCTGTGGTAATGACCCGTAAAGCCTTTGGAGGCTGGCCACCGTAGCAAACTGCAGTACTGGCTCCCAGGAGGCCAGTGGGCCCCACACAGGTAGCCGTTTAATGGAATGTTCAAAATCAGCACTTTCCATGTTGTTCATTAACAGAGCAAGGACTGTTAAGACCTAAGGACTAAAGAGTCACTCACCTCCAGCCCTCACACGTAAAAAAAAAAGAGAACAGATTTTGCAGACAGGCATTGTCTGAGACGTCAGCGTCTACCGTGTTTCGTGCTTTCATGTTGGATTTGTGACCTATATTAACTATCTCCCAATTCTAGATTAGAGTCCAATTCCAGCTGCCTATTGCTATAAAACCTACCACCCCAAAGCTAAGTAGTACAATAGCCACCATTTTACGGAGCTCACAATTTTGCAAGTTAGGACTTCGTGCACCCCAGAGCTGGAACGGCTTTGGAGTAGCTTGAATAACCAGGGATGGCTGGGATGATTTGCCTGGGATCACATGTCTGAGGCTGTGGTTCTGGATTCCAGATGAATTCCTAGGTTCTCTTCTATATTGTACAAGCTGAGGTTAAAACACAGAAGACAGCTTCTTTGCCCAGATGTTGGCACTTGGCCGAATGGCTGAATAGTCAGAGCTCACTGGGCAGCTCTCTCCCCAGAGCCTCTCTGCGTGGGCGTGGGCTTCCTCACAGCGTGGCAGTCTCAGAGCACTCAGACCCCCGACATAGCAGCTCGCTCCACTTAGAGCAAACACTCCAAAAGAGACGCTGCTACTTCTTTAAAGCCTGAGAGACACATCACGTCTGCCATATTGAAACGGTCAACGCAGTCTCAGAACCGAGCCAGACGTAAGGAGAAGGGATAGAGATGCTTCCTCTCAATGGGCAAGAGAGTTGAAGAATTTGTGGACACACTTACTCCATCACAGAGCCCTTCCTACAGACTCCATGGGTACATTGCACTTGCCTCACCACGACCTGTAAACCAAATTGGAACTGCCAATCTTAGCATTATAACCCCAGACGCCAGTGCAACACCCTCAAAAAAGTTCTGCTGAATGAATGAACGGGTGGATGACAATTAAGAGGACCTGCCTTATATTTTAGATATCCCAAGGATTCTTCAGGACAGAAAACAAACTACCCGGAAATATTACTTGAACGAAATCACTAACATTTTACCCAGGAAGGTGCCACAGAAATGTATGTTTATACTTATACATGTATAATAGACACATTTTTGTACAGATAAATATGGTGGTGCTGTGGCTACATGAGAAAACAAAAATAACTGCACTATAATTGAATAGCTCATTGTTCATCTAGTGCTTGCCATGTGCTCAACATTACACTAAGCCCCTCACAAGAATTACCTCAGTACAGGAAGCTGAGCTCTGTTATGGACTGAAATGCACTCCCTGCCCCCAAATTCCTATGTTGAAGTCCTAAACCCCACTACCCCAGAATGCGACCCTATCTGGAGACGGGTTCTGTAGAGAGGTAACTGAGTTAAGATGAGGTCATTACGTGGGCCCCCATCTAATATGACTGGTGAAAAGGGAAGTATGACATAGACGCAGAGGGAAGACCACGTGAAGACGCCCATCTACAGGCCATAGGAGACCTCGGGAGAAACCAACCCTGCCAGCACCTTGAGCTCAGACTTCTACCCCCTAGACCTGTGGGAAAATAAATATCCAGTGGTGAGACCACCCAGTGTGTGGCACTTGGTGATGGCAGCCCTACCAAACTGATCCAAGGTCCCAGAGGCTACGGGCAGTAATACCATCAAGCAGGATGACAGCTCACCACCTTCTCTGCCAAATGCCTTGGGAATGAAGGGAGGGTTGTGGTGCTCCCCTAAAAGCAGAAGAGAAGACCGAGGCCTGCAGAAGGAGATACTGGACAGTAAAAAGAACCTCAGAGAGCCACCTAAGCTGTCAGACCAGAGCAAGACAAGAAACCACTCCCAATACATCAAGGGCACCAAAGCCTGTGAGCCGAGGATTGAAGGACTTGAGGACACTGGCTAAATATGGAACAAAAGGGGTGTTTTTCCAGTATAGTGGGGAATCCTACCAATAAAACTTACTTCTACAAAAGAAATAACTTCACGGTTCCACCGTGGAGTGTAAAGTGCCAGAAAGCCAACGCTGCCTTGATATGGGCTCAGGGAGGCTTGAGGTCCCCCTGCCACCACCAGCCCCAGGACCGACCGCAGCAAGGAGGCAGTTCCACCCCAAAGGGGAGGTTGAAGGGAAGCAGACAGTAGAAAAGGAATACTGAATCAGGTTCCTATGGCTGCTTAACGAATTACAACAAATTTGGTGGCTGAAATACAGAAAAGTATTCTCTCACTGGGCTGGAGGCCCAAAGTCCACAGTATCACTGGGCTAAAATCAAGGTGTAGGACCTCTGGAGCCTTTAGACAATCTGTCCCTTGACTCTTCGGCTAACGGTGGCTGTTGGCATTCTTTGATTTGTGGCTGCATCACTCCAATCACACTGCCTCCTCCCCTTCCGTCTCTAGGTCAAATCTCTCCCTGCCTCTCCCTTACCAGGACACTTATGATGGCATCTAGGACCCAACCAGTAATCCAGGATAATCTCCCATCTCAAAGTCCTTAACTTTATACATCAGCAAAGATCCTCTTTCTGTTTGTAATGTATTTTACAGATATAAAAAATCTGTAACCATAAGACAACATTTACAAGGTCCAGGTCGGAACCTGGTATCTTTGGGAGCCATTACTCAGCCTACTACAGGCATCTTTTACCTCTGCCTGGCAAACAGCATTCTACCAGCTCTGGAAAAGCCATTTTTGAGGCTGGTGGGATGCCTTTCTTGACATTTCTCTGTCTGCGCAGATGTTTGGCGGAACACCAAAATGCTAATTTTCCTAATGATATGATTCTAAACCTCTTTCACTCATGTTACATCTTCCACCTTTTAACTATTTATCTCTGGCAGGTGGGCTCTAGGATGCAGTTCACTGTGTATACCAAACACGCTCAGGTATGGAAAGACTTCCAACTTCTAATAAAGGCTTGCAAAGCGCTCAACTTCTTGTGTTCAAATTCTCTGCAGGCTGCTCCTGAAATACACAGAAACTCAAGAGGAAGAGTAAAGGTCAGTCTGGCACTCCAAGGCTTGAAGCAGCAGGATGGAGAGGATACCGTAGGTGTGATTTTTTAGGACATCAAGATGTGTCAGAGGGTGCTATGTCCATTTTATCAAAGCTAGCAACTATATCCTCAAGTAACGTCCTCTCCGTATGGATCTGGCTGAGAGCTGTTCAAAAGAGGAACTTGAAGGAGAAAGGAATGAGTCGTCCTCAGGACACAGTGGACAGACCTGGTGACAGACAGATGCAGGCAGAGGTGACCGGCAACCTCCCAGCTTCTGGCTCCTCTTTCTCACACTGCCCCCCCCAAACAAGTGTAGCCCCCAGCCAACCTCGAGAGGCAGAAGCTCCCCCAGATTTTTCTCCTGGCCTCCTTTGAGGGTTCACTTCAGCAGCCAGCACTCACAGGCTCTGTGATGTCCTGCAAGCTGTGACCTGCTCACCTGTGTCCATCAGTTTCTGTGACTGCTTCTCTGGTTCTCCAACCACCCCACCCCCCGACCCTTCCACACTTTCACTTCCTCAGCTTTTCCCATGCTCTGTCAGCCCCAACTGCTGTGGTCAATTCCTTGTCCTCACAATACTTTTAGTGGCCCAACTGATACCAAGAGATGGCTTTTCCTAAGCACAAGTAAGCTTGTCAGTTAATGAACCAAGTAGTATTTCTTAAAGTTTAGTCTAACACCCTCCTACACTGGAAATACCTGAAGAGCTGGGTTTTGTTTTATTTTTTTTTAAGATTTTATTTGTCCAGAGAGACAGAGAGACAGAGAGAGAGAGCACAAGCAGGGTGAGCGGCAGGCAGAGGGAGAAGCAGGCTCTTTGCTGAGCAGGGAGCCCGGCATGGTGCTTGATCCCAGGACCCCAGGATCATGATCAGAGCAAAAGGCAGATGCTTAACTAACTGAGCCACCCAGGCACTCCAAGACCTTTTTTTTTTTAATTTATTTACTTATTTTAAGGAGAGAGATAGAAAGAGAGAGAGCATGGTAGGGAGGGGCAGAGGGAGATGAAGAGAGAAACTCAACAAGACTCCATGCTGAGTGTGGAGCTGACATGGGGCTTGATCTCACAACCTTGAAATCACAACCTGAGCCAAAACCAAGAGCCGGATGCTTAACCAACTGCACCACACAGGTGCCCCTACCTGAAGAGCTTTTTAAAAATATAAATTCCTATCGCACCTGGATGGCGAAGGCCGTTAAGCATCTATCTGACTCTTGATTCCGGTTCAGGTCATGACCTCAGGGTTGTGAGACTGAGTCCCAAGTCAGGCTCCACACTCAGTGTGGAGTCTGTTTGAGATTCTCCCTCTCCCTCTCCCCCTCCCCCTGCTTGCACTCCCCCCCCTCTCTCTCTCTGTCAAGTAAATAAATCTTTAAAAAAAAAATACAAATTCCTGGGCTCCCCTTTAGACCCAAGACTCAAAATCTCAGTAACAGGGCCCAGGATTCTGCACTGTAAGAAGCATGCCAGGTGGCTCTTGGGCACCAACACATTAGAACAATAATATTATTGCTCAGATTAAAAATATTTGCAATCACTGAAAACAGTAGTTCAGTGTACCCATACTAGTAGTGTATGTGAAGAAATATTATGTCATACTAAAATTTTAAGTTGCATTTTCACAACTTATATTTTATAAGGCATGTAATTGTCGTTGATGAGAGGCCCCCACATCTCCACCTTTTCATAGGGAGCTAAGGAACAGGTATGGCCTACGTGGTCCAAATAAGTGCAAGTCTATTCCTTATTCACAGAACTCTCACTGGGCACTTGTCATGTGCTACAGACTGTATGAAGACCTAGAAATAATTAAGAGCCTCTCTTGTCCTCGTGGAGTGTATGCTCCAGTATGGGAAATGTAGATGTGATAAATCTCACATTTATTGGATGCTTACCATGTGGCCATTTACATGCATTGTTTCATTAACAACCTTATAAGAAGACAGACTCTTATTAAAATCATTCTTCAGGGAAGAAAGTTGAGCTCAAGCTTAAAAAGCTTAAGCCCCAATGTCAATAACCCAAGACTCCTGAACTCTGTGCCTTCCTGCATCCTGCAGAATAATGTAAGCTGGTCATGATTTATAGGCACCTTGGGTGTGAGAGCTGAAGAGTAAATCAGAATGGCAGAAACCATAAAGTGAGGAAGAATGATTTATACCATAACGTGATTTTGGAACCATCTTGAAATTACCCGTATCTCTTCCACTGGTTGGGCTTTGGTAGTTGGAAGGCAGAATTATTTCAATGCCTTACAAATCTGCAGATAAATGCTTGATCGAGAGAGCTATCTTAGGAGAGAGAGCTCTGTTAAGACATCCTGACAATCCTCCATGTTCCCCTATGGTATGTAAAAGCTAGACCATTTAGATATTTAGACACCGGATGCCAGCCTTGACTGTGGAAGGCCTGAGGCAGCAGGAATCTAGAGGAACTATTTGCCTTGGTTATGGAAGTTTCCACATTAAAACTCTTCCCTCCTATTAGGGAAGAAAGGTTTCTCCTGCGGAGAGATACTTCTGTGATTGCTACAAACCTGCGTCCGAAGCCCGAGACATTACACTGCTCTCTCGGAGGCTCTTGACATTCTGATATTTAAAACTGCCAGTTATGACATGGCTTTTTCCTTGTATTTGAGGTTACTCTGGCAACTCCAGTCGGCCATGGCTGTGAGAAGGCTCTTGGGACTTTCGGAATAACTATGAGGAGTTAACTAAGCTTTCCATTCCTGGGACCCAGGATCCAGTCCTGGCTGCTATGCTCCTTTGGAGCTTCTTGAGGTTCCCATACTGCCAAATTCCCAGGAGTGTCCTCAGAACCCATGACACAGAGCACTCCCTGGGCCCTTCCTAGCTGAGCTGCTCCTATTTCCCGTTACCAAACCAAGCACCTTTGGAACAAAATATTTGGTACAAAAGACCCAGATTCCCTGTTTCCCTGCCAGACACCTTAGTATAAAGTTGATTACACAGTCCTGATCTCCACCTGGTTCCACCCTCAGACAGCTGATCTTACTCTTCCTTGTAGATCTCCAGTGCTGGTCTTGTTCATTTGTTCCTGGAATATTATTGATCTAGACTGGTCCTCCCAGTATCAAACACTGTCTGAAACATGCCAAAGATGGCTACAGCCTTCATGTCCTGAGCCTTATCTTCACTCAGTGTGACCTTGGTGGAGAGTCCCATGAGACTCTGGCATTTCACCAGGCACACATGCCCAGAATCTCCCCTTTCCCCCCGGGTTCCTGATAACTCAGCTTCATCTCTCTTTCCCATTTCATTCTCATATGCTTTTGTGGAAATATATTAGTGCCTATTCAGTAGATGTTTGACATTTTAACTAACAGAATGCAAAGGAGGATCTTTGCTAAGAACAGAATTGTGCCCACACCCAAACAAAGTTCATATGTTCAACTCCAATGTGACTCTATTTGGAGATAAGGCTTTTAGGAGGCTAAAGGTTAAAATTCCTAAGGTTTAAGGTTAAAATTCCTAAGGTTAAATAAGATCATATAGTGAGATCCTAATCCAAAAGATTGGTGGTCTTATAAGAGGAACTCGTGTCTCTCTCTCTCTGTTTCTCCAGGCACAGGCCCCAAGGAAAGGCCAGGAAAGTGCACAGAGAAGGCAGCCAACTGCAAGCCAGAAGGACAGCTCTCACCAGAACTCAACAACATCGGCACCCTGATCTCAGACTTCCAGCCTGCAGAACTATGCAAAATAAATTTCTGACGTTTAAGTTACCCAGTCATGACATTTTGTTACAGTAGCCCAAGCTAATATAGTCTTATTCTAAATTATAATAAATTATGCTAACAAAATACACCATGATGGGTGCTATAATACAAATCAATATCATGTAGTGTTGGACTAACCCAGGCTCAAGGGTAGGAAATCTTTCTAGAAGAAATGATGTCTAAAGCTGAATCCTAAAGGATGAGAGGGGTGGAAAATATCTTCAAAGGAGAAGTGGTCCTGAGTGTGCAAAACTCAGAGGATGAGAGAGACCATGGTTTCACTGGGCACTACAAGTAACTCAATATGGCAGAAGAGGAGAGTGGAAAGAATTGAGTGGCCAAAAGTGGGACTGAAGATATTTGCAGGGATAGGTTGAGAAAGCCTTTCTGGCCATGTAAAGAAATCTGGAATTTATTTTGAAAGCACAGAGAAGCCATCTGAGGATTTTTAAACAAAGGACTAACAAAATAGGAAGTATATTTTAGAAAAGTCATGGGAATAAACAGCATGTCCATGTCAGGGATGCCTTCAGCAATAGCCACAGTAGTAATTAAACCAGTATTTATTAAGGACTTATTATAGGCCAGAAATTTTCTAGGTACCAGGGATATAGAAGTGAACAAAACAGACAAAAACCAGCAACAACAACAACAACAAAAAACCACCCTGCTCTCATAGCACCTGTATTCTAGTATGGAGATACAATCCATAAGTAAAGAAAAATAAATGTGTCAGATGGCAACTGGAGCCCCGGATGAGTATGGGTGAGCAGGCTACAGAGAGAAGAATTTGCTAATATAATGACATTTGAGCAGAGACCTAAAGGAAGTGAGGAATAGACTGCTAGAATCTGAGGTCAGACCACCTCAGGAAAAAGAATAGCAAGGGCAAAGGTCCTGAGGTAGGGGCAGGCCTGTCTCAGAAATAGGAGACCATGAGAAAGGGGGGAGAAGGTGCAGAGCTGATGTCAGAGAGGCCAACTCATGTGGCTTCTTGGGATATACTGAAAACCCTCAATTCCTGGGCTGTCAGAGCATTGCTAAGGCCCATGAAAAAGTGCAGAGAATATAAACTCTGCCCTACCTCTGTGCCACACTTTGGACCCCAAAGCAGCTCTTGTCAGATCCAAAGTTTCTCTTGAACACTTCTGCCAGCTATTGACCACAGTCCCTCCACCAGATTTCTCACAACAAACAGGTCAGTTTTCATCCCTACTCCACTAACCAGAGAAATTTAAACCCAATCCAAGGAATCCAAAGGAAACTGGTACTAAACCATCATTTCATTTTTCACGCCCCCTTTTGTTCCTGCCCCCAAACAAAATTCCTCCTTTCTTTCCCACACCCATACCCATGAGTCTGTAAATGTCTGAGAATACAAATACTTAGAAGATGGAATTATCTACACCAATGGTTCTCACACATCTTCCTGTGAACCCTGCCAAGAGCTGAATTTTCACTAAATCCTTAGTGAAGTAAGAAAAAAAAAAAAGTGAAGTAGAATGGGTTTTCATGAAATTAAATTTATTCCACTTGACTTTAGTTTGGGGATCTGTTTTGATTAGCGAATGTAACCACCACTAAATATCTTAGCTGTGTAATACAATAAAAGTATATTTCTTACTGTTCTAACAATTAAGCTATTGTCTTCTCAAAACCCACCTTTCCATACTCAGCTTTATGGTGCTATGGCTGGAACTCTGCGAACCACATTCTCCTTTTTCCCGCTATTTCCTGGAGGTTTTAATAGGAGTTAGTGCCACAAGGAGACTGCAAGACTGGATGGGGGAGGGACAAGGGACATGTGCTCTCTTGGATTGCTTTTGTTCCTTCGTCTGTGTTTTTGTGGACTGTTCTGTTTGCTACAACTATTGATGTCATCTGAGCACCAGCTCCTTACCTGGACAATGCACGTGATTCTGGAAGCAGCCGGCTCCAGTTTCCAGGTTTTTTACCCCGCTTTCCCAGAATGAGCCCCATCAAGCTCCCAGAGATGTGGACACCACTTCACGGCCCACGGCCCCTCCTTACGGTGCGAGTTTGGGCTCTGCGCTGGCTCACCTGGAATCCAGTCGAGTGAAGATGCTCGGGTTCGCGGTGGCCGTTTGGGCACACACGTTCCTGCCGCTCAAAGATTCAGCCCCGACTAGCGCTTCGGGACCTCTGCGGGAGGCTGAGCATCTGCCGCACACGTGCAGCGGACGGCGGGGGCGTTTCCGGCCGGGAGAGCAAGCGAGGAACCTCACTTCCGCCTCGCCCCGCGGATCCCCTGCAAGGCAGCTGGGAAATGTAGTCCAGCTTTTGTGGCGCGCGCGGCAACTCTGCCGCGATGTCCTTCCTACACTTGGTGTGAATTCCGTTCATGAATTAGGGTGCTAGTAGAGGGTAGGTTTTCGTGTCGGCAAAGTAAGAGGTTACTTGTCCCCCAAGCCCCAGGGTTCAGTAAGTCAGGGAAACCCCAAAGTTTGAGACTGACCCTCCCTAGATAACACCTGCTTTCAGTTGCCTTCTTTAAGCTCACAGACAGAATCTGTTTAGGTGTATTTCCAAGTTTTACTTTCTTTCCTCCTGAACGCAGTGTTGCATAAAACTTCTCTCCCGCTATGGTATGGAAAATCTACCATCATATGTCATCCTTGATTTCTAACATCAGGGTTATAATTGTTCTTTAGCAAACTAGAATATTAGAGATTCCAGATAAGTGTTGAAACTGGAACACCATTGGCCAAATTTGCTGAGCTCCCTACAAGAAATTTTCTATTTAAAAAAGAAGAATACAGAGTTTAGACCAGGCTCAAAGTTAGTTTTGTACTTGTTTCTACCTTTTGCTGAACTTGCTTTCCAACTGGTTAAGTTAACATACTTACACTTGGCTCTTTCATTAATCTTTGCAAATTGTGGAATGTTTTGCATTAATCTCCACCTACCCATAAATTGCTGTTTAATCTATATTAGGTAAGATCACTGTAAAGATATAGGTCATCTGACCTTTAAAAAGCAACACTGATTATGAGGCCCTGAGGATACCATCCTCTTGCCTACAAAATGAAAACAAATTTCATCTTCAGTGTTATTTCTTTTTTTTTTTTAATAATTGAACCAGAAGTTTTCAGGGTGAACAGACACAACCCTTAATTAATGCAGGAAGAATGTTTTAAACCCAAGCCAAGGCTGTGGGAGGTAAAGAGGCAATTAATAGTCTGTCTCTTTCTCTGTCTCTGTCTCCCTCTTTCCCTCTCTCTCTCTCTTTATATTCATAACAAAAACATTTAAAAGGAAAAGCATTATGCCAGCAGGGTTTTTTAAAGACACCTACTATTTCTTTTTTCTTTTTCTGTAACTCTTGCATATCCAGGATGAGCTAGACTGTGACTGACTATTGCTAGAAAATCTTAGAAAAAAGTTCTAACCACCTAGTGAATATCGAAATCAATGCATTAAAGACCTCCAGAACCCTACTCCTCTTTCATTTTCCATCTCTTTTTCAAGAACACATCAACATTCAGGGCTCCTGGGTGGCTCAATTGGTTAAGCATCTGCCTTTGGCTCAGGTCATGATCTGAAGGTCCTGGTATAGAGCCCCACATCGGGCTTCCTTCTCAGCAGGGAGTCTGCTTCTCCCTCTGCCTGTTCTGTCTGCTGCTCCCTGCTTGTGCATGCTTGCTCTCTCTCTGACAAATAAATAAATAAAATCTTTAAAAAAAATAAAAAAGAACACATCGACAGTCACCAAGTCACTGGAGCTAAAAAAAACTTAGAATCGTTCTTGGCAGCTTCTTGTGTACAATTTCAGTGCACGTGGTATTGCATTGTATGTATTTATTATTACTTGCTTCTCCTTCCAGCTACTTAAACACAGGAACTCTCCCTTACTTGTTTTTGGACCTCTAGTGCTTATGTGATGCTCACACAGAGTCCACGCTGTGTAAATGAATTTTAGTTCTTCCTCTTCCCTAGCTTCTTATTTTTGATCACCAAGTACTGCTCATTTCTTCTCTGAAATGTCTCCTGAATCTATCCTCTCTCCCAACATCTACACCCCTGTCACTCTCAGTTGAACTATCCAGAATCTTCCACTATTTTCTCTGACTCCAAGCTCATCCCCTCCTCTACTTGCCCTCCCACAGAGGTGCCAAGTTACCATTCTCCAACAGGAGTCTAATCTAGTTATCCTTTTGTCTATTACCTTCAATAGTTGCCTAGCACCTGCTATAGAGTCCAAATTTCTAAGCATAATTTTCAACACAGCTTCCCTACCCAAGTTCATTTCCAGAGACTTGCCCCCATGTGTCCTAAGCTCCAGCCATTCCAAACAACTCACCATTTAATCAAGAAATAGTCCTTTAGGGCTCTGTGTTTTGTTCTTTTCTCCTTTTCCATTTAAAATGCCTTTTCTACTCTCCTCAGAAAGCTACTACTCATCCATTAACACTTAGAGATCCTGTTCTTCCACCAAAGTTTGTGCCTCTCAAAGGAAGGGACCGCGTCTGATTTATTATTGTACTCCTGGTGCCTAATACTGCTTCTGACACCATCGGCATCAACAGATCTTCATGAAGAATAATTGCCAACCAGTATCTAGGAGTCTATAGTATTCTGAAATCCTAATTGGTATCTTCACTTCTATAAAGGCTGCATTCCTGCTCTTCAGGATGTCTCCCCAAACGTATTATTTTAGTACAACCTGGAAACCCTCCAGGACATCTGTTCAAAGTCACAGACATGATAACATTCCTTTTTAAGTAGCCGAAAAAAGTGGATTTACTTATTTGGAAAAAAAATAGCTGGTGTGATAAATCTGAGACAATCCTTTTTGCTAAGGATGATTATGATAATCTCATCTTGACTAAATAACTTTCAAATCACTTCTATATACATTATCTTACTTGATAACATATTGATATGGCTGGGTAATAATCAAATTCATTAGCAAGGAGTCATTTGGACTTTGGCAAAAAAAATGACAAAATCTAGCCCCAGCACCTCCTTCTACTAAAATATTTGGCCTTGGGAACATTACTTAACCTCCTTAAGCCTCCTTAAACCTGTGTTTCCTCACCAGCAAAAACAAAGATAATGACAGTAAAAATAATTGGTGTTTTTTCAAGGAAATTTCTTTTGTCTTTTCTATTTTTTTACAAAATTGCATATATTAAAGTATACAACTTGAATGTTTTAGATATACATGCACATTGTGAAATACTCACCACAATCAAGCTAATTACCATGTCCATTACTTCACATGGTTACCATCTGTGTGGGCGGTGAGAACCCTTAAGGTCTAACCACTTAGCAAATTTCAAGTATACAACATGGTGGTGTTGCAGTCACCATGCTACATATCAGATCTCCAGAACTTACTCATCTTGTATAACTGAAACTTTGTACCCTTTGGCTGACATGTCCCCATTTCTCCCTACCCCCAACCCCAGATAATCATCATTGTACTCTCTGCTTCTAGGAGTTTGACTTTTCTTTTTTTTTTTTTTTAAGATTTTATTTATTCATTTGACACAGAGAGAGAGATTACAAGTAGGCAGAGAGGCAGGCAGAGAGAGAGGAGAGAGGAGGAAGCAGGCTCCCTGCTGAGCAGAGAGCCCGACGTGGGCCTCGATCCCAGGACCCTGGGATCATGACCTGAGCCGAAGGCAGTGGCTTTAACCCACTGAGCCACCCAGGTGCCTGAGTTTGACCTTTCTGGTTAAAGGATTGTTACATTAGTTTCAGGTTTTCGTGACTTTGAGATTATACATGTAAGTGAGCTCAGGCAGTGTTTGTCTGTGCTTGATTTATTTCACTTTGCATAATGTCGCTCAGCTTCATCCATGTTGTCACAAAAGGTGGCTTTCCTTCTTTTTTAAGGCTGAATAATATTCCAGTGTATATCTACCACATTTTCTTTGTCCATGTATCGGTCAGTGGACACCTAGATCGTTCCCACGTCTTTGCTACCGTGAATAATGTTGCAATGAACATGGAAGTGCAAGTATCTCTTTAAGATCTTGATTTTGTTCCCTTTGGATGTGTACTTCCTTTGGACATGGGACTGCCGAATCAAATGGTAATTCTGTTTTAAATCTTTTGAGGAACTTCCATTCCGTTTTCCATACTGACTGAACCAATCTACGTTCCCACCAACAGTGTTTAAGGGGTTCCTTTTCTCCACACCCTCACCAAGACTTCCCTTTTGATAACAGGCATTCTAAGAAGCGTGCGGTGATAGCTCGTTGTGTTCCTTACAGGCAAACACTATTGTAAGTTATTTCCATATAATTCATTTAATTGCATAAGAAGTGAAGTAAATACTATGAACTGCCTTTAATTAGGGAACTGAGGCACAGCTAGTAAACGGTAAGGCCAGGATGGGGACTCGTATTCTTACCCACCATGGAAACCACCTCAGAGATTTTATCCTAACTACTGAAAGAGATCAAGTATATGCAGTCCTCAGTAAAATACTCAGTAAAATCCTGGCACACAGTAAATCTTTAATAAGCATTGGCTGTTCCTATTCTTACTAACCTCCTAGGAGGACAATAGCAATCATTCAACTCAACTATCACGTAATCTAATCACCTGCCTACACCAAGCACCAAAATAGAATTATCCACTTCTCTACAGCCTCAGTAGGAAAACAAAGAGGAGAGTGGAAGTGGCAACAAAGTAAGAGTATAGGTATGAAGGCAACTTACAAGTCAAAGGTACTTCAGAAATGAATGGTGGGGGGTGCCTGGGTGGCTCAGTGGGTTAATGCTGCTGCCTTCGGCTCAGGTCATGATCTCAGGGTCCTGGGATTGAGCCCCACATCCGGCTCTCTGCTCAGCAGGGAGCCTGCTTCCCCCTCTCCCTCTGCCTGCCTCTCTGCCTACTTGTGATCTCTCTCTCCGTGTCAAATAAATAAATAAAATCTTAAAAAAAAAAATGAATGGAGGTGCTGTGACAGAGGCAGGAATTTTTGGAAGTGTGCCACATTGCTGGCATTTAATTGTCCTGTTCCCAGTATGGGGACTGCTCATTTTCCAATCCTATGGAAGAGAGAATAGGGCCCTAGATTGTATTTTCCTGTGGAAATAAATCATATGATAATCTTGTCTGTGTCCACATAGGAACCAGCATGATTCAGGGAAACCCTCCCAAATCCAGCCTTCCTCACTCCATCCACCTAGAACCCCTAAAGTGGGCTCCCTCTTCAAATTCAACTGCCTTCCGTGTTTTATTATTTGACCTATTTTCTCCCCTCCAGACCACATGGATTCACTTTCCTTCCTCATGGCTTTACTGAAAGCCAATTAATGATAATTGTCCCTTACAATAGCAGATTAACTAAAAGACACCTTGTTGCTATAAGCTTATCAAATATGACAAGTGAAGATCCCCCTTTCTGGAAAGCTCTATGGCATACTGTCCAATGGGACTTTCAGCAAGATATTATCTTCACTGTCTAATATGACAGACACTAGCTACATGTGCATATGGGGCTTTTGAAATATGCCTACTGCAACTAAGGAAAGGGATTTTTTAAATTTAATTTACTTTTAATAAATTTAAATAGTCAATTTAGGGAGTGACTACCATATTAGAGCATTCCATATTATTATCCACTTTAATCAGTGTGGTATGGACCACTCAAAATTCAGGATCTGACCTCCCAAGACCAAAAAAATCAACTTGGAGGAGGCCGGTCCTCTGAAGGCATGATGACATATAGAGCTATAGCCCAAAACCAGGCATTTCTAAAATTTGCTTTCGGAAGATCTAAAAGGCCTGACTCTCAAATTGACCCTGTGCTACTTTATTATTATTCAGTTCAAGCATCTAGAACAATTATTCTTCTGTCAGTTTTACAGAAAGATGAACATTTCAGTGGCAGGGAAAGTCCAGAATTGACTGCTGCAATCACATCAAGTCCCAAAAGAAGAAATTAAAAATCAAGTATCACCCAAAGAAAAGCACAATAATTTATTTCTATTCTTTCTCCCTCACAGAAACGCATCCCCAGCCATGCATTGGCCTGGGAACTGGAGTGACTTGCATTCTATGAAGATCAATTTGCTAAGGAAGGAAGAGAGGAAGGTGACAAGCTACACAAGGCAGGTAAAGAGCAAATGCCAAGGCTTTGTGAAAAACCAAGTGTGTGCAAAGGAATGTGAGGCTTGGATCTTGAGAATAGGGAGCCATCAGACTATGTGAAGCAAGGAGGAGACGTGATCCATTCTGGGATTTGTAAAGATGGCGGTGGGTGGCTGATGTGTGAAAGAGAGTTTGGAGGAGGGCAACGGGGTGTGAGAGACCAGTCAGGAGGTCTTTGCCATTGTTATGGCAAAAAGTGATGGAAATTAAACAAATTAATAAACAAACAAACAAATATGTGATAGAACTGAGGACTGTGGGCAGCAGAGCCAAAGAGAAAGGGGCATCGTCAACAGGTATTAGAAGCAAAATTACCAGGGCTTCATAGTGATTGGCAAGGGGTAAAAAGGAAGCAGGTCATGAGCAAGAGTTTCCCCGTTTCACAGATGAATGGAGGGAGGGGCTATTCCCTGAGGCAGACACTGGAAAGGACCGGATTTGAGGGAGGATGTAAGTTTCATTTTGGACACTTATCTTTGCAGTATCTTTGACACAATTAGGATGGCAAGTAGGCAGTTGGACATGGGACGTTAGAGGCCAAAGGAGTAGTTTAGTCCATACGAATTTCAATTTTTTTTTTCTTTAAGATAAGCTGGTAGTTTGATGAAATATCTCATTTTCAGCTCATAAAAGATGATGCCCAGAAGTCACATAAGGGCTTAAATAGACAAAGGAGGACTCCACAGCTCCATCCCTATAGAACGTCCGACTGCCAGCCCCTCCAGAAGAGACTGCACTCAAACTTATTTCGGAAACGCTGTGACCACGGTCAAGTCCTCACACACTCTGTCAAATGACCGTCTTCACCACGCTTGCCCATCCTGGGTGACGTGCCCCAGAGTCCACAGGGGTCAGGCTTGAACTGGACCGCTACCCAGCTCCATCCTGCTTTTATGTAGGAATGACTAGTATTGCTGGAATTTACAAGTTTTTAAGAGAAGCTGAAAATGTGAGGGCGCTTTTTTTTTAAGATTTTCTTTATTTATTTGAGAGAGAATGCATAAGCAGGCAGAGGGGCAGAGGGAGAGGGAGAAGCAGACTCCCCACTGAGCAGGGAGCCCAATGAGAGTCTTGATCCCTGGACCCTGGGATCATGACTTAAGCCAAAGGCAGACACTTAACTGACTGAGCCACCCAGACATCCCTTAAATTGTTTAATTTAAATGTTTTGCTTGTTTTTTTTTTTTTTTAGAAGACCATCTGGGCCAAACAAGATCGCTCACAGTCCACACTTATCCCATGGGCCACCAGTTTGTGACTTTATCTCGGGGGTGGCACCTCCTTACCATTCATGTATCCACGCATTAGTTATCCCTAACTGATAGCCTTTCCCACTGAGTCTGACTGCATCTTCAGAATCCATCTTAACACAACCCTCCAAGGGAGACGATGTTTCAAAGTATTCAGAGCTGCGGAGTTAAAATTTATCTGTTGTGTATTTTCTGGTGGTAACCAATGTTGCTCCACAGAAACTAGAAGACATCATAAAATGCCCTCAAGGGACCTTTCCTCCCCTCTCTTCAGGAGATACTGCCTTGGGGCACGCACACGCAAATGCCAGAACTCTTTTGTGCCTGTTTCTATTAGCGCATAGCGTGTTTCCTGAGCCTGCAAATGATGTATTCCCATTTCTTCTGCAGCCTGTCTCTATGCATGACCTTTTAAATGCCACTGTAGCTCAGCTAAGTCAACATCTTTTTCTTTTTCCATTCACTCTTGGCCTTCACCTCTCCTCGAAACTTTCTATTTTTTTTCCTTTTTTTTTTTTTTTTTTTGAACTCTCTACAGCATTTCCCTAAACACCTCATCTTGATTAAAAGCAAGACCTGGACACTTTTCTCTGATTCTCTAATGTGATGATAATTGATGGAAAAGCCTTTTCATACACTGACCTCAGAACTCAAGTGCAGTGAGAAGAATCTGCAAGGCCTTGTACTTCCTGCAAAGCGACTCACTTTGTTTTCACCTGCGTTTCAATAAATGGAAGAAAGAGTTCCCATTCATTCCAATTAGTTAAAAAAATAATCATTTTCTCATGTAAAATTAAAGCTTAGCAGGCACCTCTCTTTGGGAAGACATGAAGCTGAACACTTTTAATTCAAGCCAAACAAGAGCATTAAGAAGATGTATTTCTCTAGAGCTTCAGGGTCCTTGAATGCCAGTTATTGGCTTACTTTTTAGCCCAAGCAAAAGATCTTTTTGCAGCTGTCTTTAAGGATCACCATTAAGAAAAGCAGCAGCAGTTACCGCATTATTGAGTTTTCTTTGTCAGGGGAAGAGGGAGGAGGAATTATAGTCTCAGACCTTGGATTGCACTTGCATTAGTTTGCTGGGGCCACCATAACAAAGTATCCCAGATGGCTTAAACAACAGAAGTTTATTTTCTCACAGTTCTAGAGGCTGGAGGTTCAAGATCAAAATATCAAGAGATTCGGTTTCTCCTAAGGGTCTTTCTCTTCAGCTTGTAGATGGTTGCCTTCTCCCTGTGTCTTCACACAGTCTCCCCTCTGTGTACATCTGTCCTTATCCCTTCTACCTACAAGGACACCAGATGTAGTGGAGTGGGACCCACCCAGACGATTTCATTTTAACCGAATTATGTCTTTGAAGACCCTATCTCCAAATACTGTCACATTGTGATATACTGAGAATCAGAACTTCAGCATATGAATTTGGCAGGCAGGGGGAGGGG
>LNAC01000137.1:5335092-5368463 GCA_002007465.1 Ailurus styani | reverse complement strand
GGGAGGGGGGCGGGCACACAATTCAACCCATAATGGTGATCCTGAGGATAAGGTATATTAGAGCAGAGTGTGTGTTTAGTGACAAGCAATAGAAACGAATTCCTGCCAGTTAAGTGCAAAGAAGCAGCAGCGGCAGCAACAGAAAGAAAGAAAAAACTCTAAGGCAGGAATGTAATCATGACTCAAGAAGGGACAGGAACCAAGAACCAAAAAACTCTCAAAACTTCTCCCCCTCTACTCCTTCTGCTAATAGGTTTCTTATCTGTTCACAAAGCTCCTTTTCCTTCTCCCCAGTCCACAGGATAGAAAGTGGTGTGTAGGCTTCCAACCCTACAAGGAACAGATTTTACCATTTATCCAGATGAATCGGCTAGAAAAACCAGCCCCAATTTCCAGGAGAAAGACTCTGATTGCCCCAGCTTGGGTTCACCATGGTCCAATTACGACCAGGTGATATGGTCACCCGTTTCAAACGTGGCTGTTCAGGGCTTATCCCTGTGATGTGGAGCGATCTCTATAGGAAAGGGGGGCTCGGAGGTAGAGAGACATGATCACGGGCCTGCGAATAGGGCAGACGCTCTAACACTTGTCGCTGTGTGGGTGAGGATGTTTGTCTGCATGTCCCACTCCTTTTTGTCAGACCCCAGTGCATACTGCTCCCCTGCTAACTGGCCTAGCTAGATATTTCTCCTCTTGATGTGTAGACAAGAGGTAACTATAGCAACTGGTTGTACAGGTAATTGCTATAAAACATTGCCCAGGGGTTAGAAAGCCATGGAGAAGCTGATCCCTACATTCGACCAGGGCATTAGTTCACAGCTAAGGTGAGTTTCTTGTCTCCAGAACAATCAATGTTTTACCTTTTAAAAATAAAGAAAAGTGTGTGTGCCACAATTCTGTCTGAAAGCTCAGGCATTGAAGTAGACCCAGGAGATGCAATTTCAAACAAGACTCACCTTTTCATCTTCCAGGTCTGTGACTTGGTTATGTCTCAGTTGCCTCTAATCTTCTTTGTTATCTTGGCTTCAGCTGCCCACTATTTCCAGAAGCGGGCTGACGGGGAACGACCCCGGTCTAATAACACCACCCTTAGATCTAAAAAGACAACATTCCTTCAGATGTGGCCAGTTCGCCCCCCAAAGGACCAGCCAGCCTGTGAGGCATCCCAGACTCTGGGATGATCTCCCTTTTCATTAATTGCCTCTCACCTGGAACCCACAGACACAAGAACAATATCCTTCCCTCTCTCTCTCTCTCTTCTACACTAAATATAGAATCGGAATGACTCACTTTGGGATTGTTGAGATGAAGAAACAGACATAACGTGGGGTGTTAAGAGCTCAGCTCTTCCCCTTACCAATAGTTTGGGAGACAGCCCAGTGAGGAGCACGTGGAACCCGGGGCAAGGCTGCCGAGGGTCAAAGCCCCACTCCACCACTTACTAGCTCTACCTTAGACAAGTTATTAACCTCTCTGAGCTTCACTTTCCTCACAGAGGTGTCAGGATCATCAAATGAGCTACTGTACCTGAGGTGTTTAGAGTTATACAATTTGTTGCTATTACTACTGTTATAATACCAAATCTGGCCTGAAGGCCTAAGAAGGGTTGGTCTCTGACAAAACACAGGAACACTTCCTCTCCATTTCCCATTCAGAGCGCTCTGCTCTCCTGCCTCCTTTTTTTTCCCCATCATCCCTAGCTCCCGAGCACCTGGGAGCCTCTTGCAACCTTTCCCATCAGTACCCACCCAGAACTCACTCCCAAGGTAGCAGCACTCTCTGAGAGTACTATCTGAGAGGCATTTCCATTTTCTCTGAGAAGAATACCTTCGCGATCTCCTGTTTCCTCTTAGATTTTTTTCCTACTTTTTCTCCCATAGCGTGCATGCATCTATAGCCAAAGGATTTATGCTAATTGTACTAAGGAATCGTAAGATGCCAATATCCTCAAGCTGTCTCTGCCCTCCACACTCACTGCAACTGAGCTTGGACCCCCTCATCTCTCACTGGACTGTGACATCAGCCTTCCTACTTGGTCACACTATCAATACTTTAGCCAATCCACGGCCCATAGTGTTAGGAGTGAGCTGGACAGTTACGCAATCAGGGCCAGGGTCTCCAACAAGAAAATATGGAGTCAGGACAGTTAAGATAAAACAGCACTGACATCCTGTTTTGCAGCTTAGAAAGGACCACACTAGCATTCTGCTTTGTAGCCTTTGCAGAAATGACTTCTGCAAAATGTACTAAAATAAGACAATTAACCACAAAGCATTTGTCACCATCATGGGCAAGGGGCAGTTAAGACATAAGTCCCCAGATGTCAGCAAAAAAGACCACCAGCACATAGACATTAGTCTAATAGGTACACAGATGCGTGACCAAAGCCCCGATGAGCACGACTCAGCACAACCCCGTTGCTTAAGATAGTTCTGCAAAAGAGCTCATAAAAACCACTAAACTTAGAAACTCCAAAGGCAACCCTCCCGGCCCCCTCCCTCTCTGGGGGCTTTATACTCTCGCTCAATAAAGTTTGCTTTGCTGCCCACCACTCTTCATCTGGTCTACCTCTCCACTCTTCCAAGCGGTATAACCAAGAAATCCTGCAACAATAGTGTGGGCATTGGCTCTTCCTAAACATTTCATCACAAATTAAATATTTTTCCAAATTAAAAAAACATTTAAAGATCTCTATTACCTAAGAGGTATATTCCAAAATCCTTGGCATGGCCCAGAAGCCTGCTTCTAGCCCCAACCTACATTTTCAGTCTAATCTCCTACCATCCCACTTCCCCATCACCCTACACTCTACCTAGAGAACATCAGGAGCCATTGCCATTCTGTGTACTGTATGTTTCTTCCAGCAGGACTATTCCAACCTTCTACTCCTCCACCTAGCTAACTCTCACCCATTTTTCAAGTTGCCACTCAGCAGACATCTCCTCTAAAACCATGTACAGATATCCCCAGAAATAATCAATAATGCCCTCCTCTCTATTCACATAATATGATATATGTGACAAAGTGCCCTACTATTAGTTTTCTAGACTCTCTCCCACCTTTTAAAAAAAAAACAACTCTATTGAAATATGACTGACATACAAAAAGTATAAAGAATTCCTACAACTCAGTAGCAAAAAACAAAGAGCCCATCTAAAAGATTGGCAAAAGACCTGAATAGACATTTCTTCAAAGAAGACATGAGAGTGGCCAACAGGTATACGAAAAGATGCTCAACATCACTAACCATCAGGTAAATGCAGATCAAAACCGCAATGAGCTATCCCCTCACACCTGTTAGGATGCCTATCATCAAAAACAACAAGAGATAACAAGTGCTGGCGAGGATGTGGAGAAAAAGGAATCCAGGTACTGTGTTGGTGGAAACGTAAATTGGTACAGCAATTACAGAAATAGTATCAAGCTTTCTTCCCACTTTACCATAAGTTCTTTGAGGTCAGGAATCATGTTATATCAATCTTAGTACTTCCCTCAGCATCAACCTCAGAGGAGAGTATGAGCTGTTAGGAAGATGTGATGAATGAATGAACGAGGGAGGAGGAAGGTGCTGTTCTTTACATACAAAGATTACAGCACTACAACCCAACAACAGACTTCGCTTTTGTCCACTTTTCCCAACATTGGGATGGATTATATGGATAGGTCCCTATTCCCTCATCCTGGGTAGTGTGGGCCCAATGATTGACTTCTGCCAATCTTTTAGATGGGCTTAATGATGAAGGCTGAGTGAGAGCCTTCAACAGTCTCTGACTAGCGACAAAGCCAACTGGCTCTACCCTTGAAGAAACCTCTAATCTTGGTCTCCTTATCAGTATCACTCAGTCCACAGCTGAACCCAGGCCCTTGCATGCAGTTAGCTTCTAGCATAGTCTGACAGTGGGGTTGAGAAAGGAAAGGACAAATCTTCTCCATCTTGCAATAAAACTGAAAAAGCATGTGTGCTCCATGTCAGTGGATGGAAGGCTCCCTCCCTCCCCGCCTGCCTACCTTTCTGCCTTCCTTCTTTTCATACAGAATAGCAAATACGCTGGTATAAACTTGAACATAACAACTCTGGTGGTTGATTAAACTCTTCATCTTCACTCCCTCCCTTGCTAATCAACTACAAAAGCCTTCAATACACACACCAACCTCAGAAAGGCTTTATCACTTAATTACTATAAAACAACCCCACAGGTTAATGCATGCTTGATCTCAAAGGAGTGGCAGTAACCATTATGTTATTAATATGAATTGCACAGCTAGAAACAAGTAGAGAGAATTCAGGCCTAGAAATATGGCACAAAGTCTGATTTAATGGGATGTGCTGCCTGCCCCCACCCCCATACTACCCCCCAAAACTCAACCCAGCATTTTGCTATGGTCTGAAATTCCAGAACCAGAGATGTATTCCTCTGGATTTTTTTTTCTGTTAAAATGCAAATACCGTATATGTAGATCACATATCAAACTAAGGTCAATCATTTATGCCTAAGATAAATCTAAATAAATTTAGCCACTTTTCTAGGGCATTGGTGTTTACAGAGGATTGAGAGAGAATACTACTCAAGCAGTGACTTGAGTAGTTGGGGTCAGGCCTATCATCATGTATCGAAAACAAGGATAAAGAGGATGAGGGTCTGAGAGAGCAAGCCTTCCTCGTATCAATGCCAAGCATGTACTTCCTGCTTGGCATTGATAAAAATGTATACAGACAATTGTATGCCAATAAGAGGTTGAGGGGTCTGACCATAGCTCACATCCTATCCTGCAGGACTGAGTCGCCCAAATCTGCTGTCTCTAATTTTGCATCACTAGCATCCAGAGAATGAGGCAGCATGAATTCTAGCTCATGTTTCACTGTATACAGTGTATTTGTTTCTGACGAGCTCCGGGTCAATAACTTTTCATAAGTCAAATCACAGTATAGGTACTCCAGGAGAGAATTTGTGAGATCATCTTGAACAGTGAATATGTCTTGACTATTTTGTATAACTGCATGCTGTTTTACATCAGGCTTGCTTGCTAAGAGGTACGTGCACTGTGTGTAGTGCCTTTCCCTCTGGAAGGCAGAATATTTAGAACTCTATGGCAACTACTGATTTAATTTACAAAATGCCTGCTCAGGTGGGCAAGGTTCCACACGAGAGTCCTGGTGATCTCAACATGCCTGTGTGGAATGCGCAGAATAAATATGATCATCCCCAAACTGGTAAGAGATTTGCTCACCTGACAAGTTGGTGGAGGAACGAGCAGACAGACTCTTCTCTTGGGAAACCCAGGGGACGCCAGGAACTAGCTAAGAGACTCCTTATAGCTACAGGCTCTTATCGTAAGAACAACCGATAAAAAGGTATTTGAACAAAAGCCTCAGTTTCATTGAAATAGTTAATGAAAACTCAAGAATCGTGATGTCTACCATTGTGTTACGTAAGGTCGGACACTCAAGTTTCTTCCAACACGGGTCAACAAGCTATTGTGAATAGAAAAGCACACCTTATATCTCAACAGCATAACTGGGTTTGCACATGATGATCCTTAAGAGTATTTTTGCTAACAAAAATAATTGGCTTAAGGCAGTACCTGGGGGCGAAGTGAAGCATGCCCCCAAAGAACTTGGAAACAAGGGTGCCCACTGACAGACAAACCAAATAAAGGGATCACTGAATAGGAGAAAGGAAAAAGTCTATCAGGCCTTTCCAGAAACATAATCAATGATGTCGGCACATTGGGACCTCACCTGGACCCCAAGTAAATACTCCTCAAGAGGAATCTGCCTCCTTTTGCTTTGAATCTTCACGCAGCCATCTACTGATTAATATCGCTTGATCTCCAGAACAGGGGCCACCCAAGCACATGCAGGAGTTTTCTCTTGTAAACAATCACATTGGCGTTCGAGTTTATCTATTAATCGCAAGTGAACTGAGTGGTGAGTATTCACGGCTTTAAATCTGATCAGTTCTAAGTATACTGATAAAGCCCAATCTCTGTAGTCCATGGAGTGGTACATTTACAAAGCAGCCTGCTGCATTTTACCAAGGAGATTTTCTGTGATTCTTTCCTATCCTTTCCCACTGATCTTTTTACATTCTCCCACGGTCCTTTAAAACACTAATTTCCTTTCATGGTAGGACACATACATATTATCAATCTGATACCAAAAGAGCTAGTTGATCCCTTTTAATTGTGTGATTAAAAACCTATTCAAAATGGTTATGTAGCAGCACAGGCAGAGATGCGAGACTAGACATTATGATTTTCAGAAACACCAAAGCTTAAACTTTTTTAGTGCTACAGACTCCTTTAAGAATCTGAGACAAAGCTACGGGCCCTCTCTCCGCCGAAATGCACAGTCACAAGATTTGGAGTTCGGGGTGGTCCATCGATCCCATCTATAGACTGCTACTTAAGAAGCCTGATCTCATGCAGACCCTTCATTTTGTAGAGAGGGAAACTGAGGCTCAGTGAAGGGAAATGACTAACTCAAGGATTATACTACTCATTACAGGCAGGCACAGAATGAGGTCTTTAGCATCTTCAAATCAACATTCGTAGGACCAAATATTTTTTCACTGTCTAACGAGGCTTGTTGACCTCTGGTAGACACAGTCATAAGCAGAAAGCAGTCCATTCTGCTTGGGCACCAGCCTATCCTGGGACCTGGAAAGATCTCCTCACCCAGCCAACCCCCATTCTCTAAGCCATGCAGCACGTAGTCAGTCATCCAATTCCTGAGTCTTCATTCATATTTTTTAAAAGGGGAGCTGAAGGAGGGAAGCAGACCTGGCCAAACCAAACTGGAGAAGAACCCAGGAATGACCAGAGCTTCCTCCGGCAACCTGAGCTGCATTATGCAAACTTTTGGTTTGCCCAGTGATTTCAGTCAAACAGATGTGAGATTATGGAAAGACAATAGCCTATTTTTCTGAACTAACTAGGCTGGTCAATGAAAACTGACCATCTAAGGGACCCAGGAAGGCTTCCCCTAAAGCCATTCCTCTGTTCATAAAGTGCTTTCGAATATGGAAATCAACTGAAGAAGAAAAATAAAGGGGAGGGAAGGAGCAGCAAACCCTTACTATTAAATGCTTTACTGCTAAAACAACGCTAAAACAAAGACCTCTTTTTTTTTTAACCCATGAAGAATCAGACTCGGAGTAGTAAGGAATGTACAAAATGTACAAAGCCACAGTGTAATTAGAAAATCCAGCATTCAAATCCTGATATTTGAGTAAAACCCTACAGATTGAGGTTCTAGAAGGTGAAATTGCTGCCCTCATTCATGCAGCTCCTGCATGAATTTTAGAGCCTGAAAACTCACATCTTTGTCCTACAGCAAGCTGTTAATTCCATGGAGTCAATGCTTCTCAACACAGCAAGCAGGGCATCTAAATGAAAGTCATGGGTCTTGAGTACAGATTCTCAGAAACCACTACACCCGGGAATTGGTTAGAACGGCAGCTCCTGGGCCCACCTCAGAACTACTGAATCAGAAACTCCGGGGGTGTGGCACCCAACACTGTTTGACCAAATTGTGCAGGTGATTTAAGAACCACTTAGCTAGTGGCATACTTTCCTTTCATGCCCTACATAGAGAAACTCATTTATACTTAAACCTTTTCTAGAACAATTCTAACACCTGGAACCTCAGCTTAGGAATCATCAAAAGGTATTCAGTATTTACTCTAAGTCCCTCAAACTTTGCAGGATTCCAAACCCCGGGGCATTTGATCGTGCTTCATAATTCATTTAGCCCCTTTCCCCCAGACACACTCAGAACTCAACAGGGCAAGAATGGTTCAAAGAACTCAACCCCGAACATGTCCTCAGACATTGCTTACTTCTGAAGAGGGAAAAGATGCCCAAAAATATCATTTGCTTAGAAACATTTCACAACTCCTATTTTTTTATTTTTTTTATGGAGGAGCTTATATTAGAAAATAGAGTTTCCTCCAAGAAAACCAGCAGGATAGGTTGTAAGACTCTGTTTCAACAGAGCTGAGCTTGGCAACATGATGTTGGTATGTGGGCCTTTCACAGTTTCCTTATTTCTTGGTAGGTGGTTTGTTTTATGACACTAAATGTTCTTCTCAAACAGGTGTTGGCTGGATGGAATAAAACTAATTAGTTTGATCTTGGGGAAAACTGAGCCTATATGCCTGGAATTCAGACTGTGTCTGCATTCGTTATTTGCTTGAATTACAAGAGTGTTCTAACAAGGGGTGAAAATGTATTACTTTTCCTGGAGTATGCTATATTTTATCATGGAAAACACAATCAGTGATACCAAATACAAGTATAATGTTCGCTGGTTAAACCAACACAGTCCTGCATCTCCCAATTTATTGCTTAGCAGTTGAATTTACCTGGAGCCCAGCGGCGGGTGAAGGTTTCGCAAGGAACGATGCAACATTGCCACCATGTGGTCCCTGGCTAAAAACGGCAGCGGCAGAGAGAAGATCCGCCCCCATTAAAATAGACGCCCCGATTCCCAGCCCTCCCTACACGCTTAACCTTTGTGTTCGCTGCTCAGAAAGCAGCGGGACACAAGGCATTAGTCAGACAGTGCAGTAGTACCGGGGAATCAGCTTAGCCTTAGGAGCTCCCATTTTCATCTCTTGTTCAGTATATTCTGTTCTTTCCCTCCCCTGTTCCCTTCTCGTTAGTAGCTATTATAGGACTCTAGCTTAATCGACCTCCATGCCATTCCTGAATCTCAGCTGCTGGTTAATTAATCCCACCCCCCACACACACACACACACCCAGCTCAAATTATGGGGCCCACAACCATTGTGATCCTCCAGGTTTCGCAAAGTCTGCGCCCAATCGTTAGGAACCAAGTCTCACCCTGGTCTGTATGAGGAAAGGGAGGAGGAGGAGGAAGAGAAAGTGGAAAACTCAGAAAACTTTAGCAGCGATCCCTCCAGCAGTTAGCCTACCTGTTCTTTGACATTCCTTACCTCTTTATGAATCATGTGGGAGTTCTGAGTTAGTATAAATATCAAAGAATCTCACAAGCCACCCATAACTTTAGGAGAAAAAGAATTATTTTTCCAAACGAATCAAAGTCCTATATGGGTAAGCTTATTTACCTGCAAAGAACAATTCCCAAGACTTGCATTAGGGTTCCAATATCATATGATGACTTACAATCAGCCAGTGAAAGCCTTGAGCATGGACCATGTGCCACGGATGTGTTACCGGTAATAAGCAAAACAGACAAGGCGCCAGCTCTCACGTTGCTCCCCATTCTGAAGGGAAAACATGTATTTATTTTTTTGATTTTATTTATTTATTTGACAGACAGAGAGAGGGATGGGGAGCACAAGCAGGGGAAGTGGCAGGCAGAGGGAGAAGCAGACACCCCACTGAGCTGGGAGCCCGATGCGGAACTCGATTCCAGGACCCTGGGATCATGACCTGAGCTAAAGGCAGACGCTTCACCGGCTGAGCTACCCAGGCGTCCCTAATTTAAGAAATCGTTGATGAGATCTGTTCGACAAAGGAGAAGTACAAAATACTAATGGTTAGCTCCCTCTGGGGGATTTTCTCATCTCTCCCAAGAGAAGGCGATACAGGACAGCTGGAAGAGCATGGTTTTTGGTTTTTGTTTTTAAGATTTTTACTTATTTGACACACAGAGTGTGTGTGCACAAGTAGGGAGAGCAGGCTCCCCGCTGAGCAGGGAACCCGATGTGGGGCTCCATCCCCTGGTATCATGACCTGAGCTGAAGGCAGACACTTAACAGACTGAGCCACCCAGGTGCCCCAGAGCATGGCTTTTAAATCAGATCTAGATTTGAATTCAAACCTTCCCACCCATCATCAGCTGGGGACCTGGGCAGGTCACTTCAACTCTTGAAGGCTTGGTTTTCCTAGCATTAGAATCAGTGCATAAATCTTTACTTCCTGGGGTATGTAAGAAGATTAAAGGCGATACTGCATGAAAGCACGGGCAAGTTCTTGGCACAGGATAATGAATGGTAGCCCCCTCCCCCACTTCAACCAGCATACTTCTGATGACAAGAGTCACTTGATAGCACCCTCTCACGCAATTTGACCTTGCAGCTGGTGTGTATGTAAAGATTGAAAGCTAACTGATATCCACCCAAGAAAGTTCTGGTCCTCCCATATTTTTACAGTTATCCCCATATTATTAGTAACCCTGTAGCCTGCCAGGACCTGGCTAGGTCCTCCTTGCCCATGCTATTTCTCATTCTCAAAATTGGCTATTTCTAATTCTCAAAATGCTTTCAAAGCTAAATACACGCACGCACACACACACGCACGCTTAGTGTCTAGAAAAGTGCACTCTTTGCAGTGGGAGATGGAGAATCTCTTTCACTTCCATACTGTGGCTGACAGCTTCAGTGTTANTCCTACTTTAAAAAGTTACACTCAGGGTGCCTGGGTGGCTCAGTGGGTTAAAGCCTCTGCCTTCGGCTCAGGTCATGATCTCAGGGTCCTGGGATGGAGGCCCACATTGGGCTCTCTGCTCAGTGGGGAGCCTGCTTCCTCCTCTCTCTCTGCCTGCCTCTCTGCCTACTTGTGATCTCTCTCTCTCTGTCAAATAAATAAATAAAACCTTTAAAAAAAAAGTTACACTCAAAGTGGCTTTTATCCTCACGCCTGGAGATGAGTTGGCATTGAATGTAAATTGAGACATCTGGGCTGACCAGGAGAAGGCAGTGTAGGGGACTGTTCTAGGGGAATAAGCATGTTTGCTTGTTTGCTAACAGCTCTGATCCAACCTCATGCCAATTGTCCCGGGCCCCCAGACCCTCTGAAGCAGCTGGGAAGATTTTCTCCCACATTCCCTCCACCTGGGGAGGAATCGCCTCCTGATGACACCTTTATAAACAGAGGTGTGAGTTGGGAGCTTACAGAGAAAGCTGGGAAATATTCATTCCTACGGAATTCTAAGAAACAAAACACACACTGTAGCAGGATCAATATTCACCTACACTATACTCACCTGTACAAAAACAAATAGCCTTTTTATTTCTCTGTAATTGACCTGGCTTCCCTCACAGACCTGCACCCAGTTGGTGGCAGGAGAAAAAAAAAAAAAGAAATGTTTGTCCAGCCTAGTAATCTCGTTTTTGTGGGTATCATGTCTCTGCTTGGATGACTTGGATAATGCTGAGTGTTTCAGAGCCTGATCCCCTTTTCCTCCCAGGATGGCACCTCTGAGGATGGGAAGACCCATGTCGCTTCTGTGACCTCACAGGGACAGAGGGCAGATGGCTGGTGTCCTTCAGATGTGGGTTGACCTCTGCTGCCGAGGGCTCAGGCTGGGAGCACCCCTGGATGGAGACCACTGAGGCGTGACCCCATGCCCTGGACATCCTGCTGGTGCCTCCGAATCTGGGGCTCGCCTGCCCATCTACAGACTAGTCTGACTTCGGTTCTTGCTGGCGCGGCGGACACAGCCCTGAGGCCTGGCAGGGGAGCCCCGGTCAGCTGTCCTCAGCAACACTGGCTCCTCTGTCCACTGAAGCAACCCCTTTCTGCCAAGCTCCCTAGTCAGGCTCTGTAATCCAGGGCCAGCTCAGCGGCTCGGTTTGGGAACATGAGGAATTCTTAGACCCCTTTGGGCCACTTGAGAATTCAGGCTGGTTTAGAAAATCCAGGCCCTCCTCGACTTAACCGGGATGTGCTGACCAGCGCCCTCTAGTGACGATACCTACGAGTTCCTGCAAACCCAGGATCGTCCAGATAAGACCCAGAATCCCAAACCCACAGCCCGTGTTATTCATTCTCTATCTATCTATCTATCTATCTATCTATCTGTCTGTCTGTCTGTCTGTCTGTCTATCTCTATCTCTATCTCTCTGTTCCCCTCCCCCCGCCCCCCGCAGGTCTCCAGGGCTCAGGCCCAGAAAAGAGGAATTCAAAACCGTGGGTTTCTACTCCATGCCTGAGGGGTAGACTGTGGATTTTCACTTTCTCTGCAAATTATTATCTTTCCAGACAACCATTCTGCCCTACCTGTCCAAGGCAGAGGGAGGAGCCTCTGTGTGTGGAAATCTCTGTGCTTTAACCCACTGAGGTCTCCTCTTGATGAGTAGGTGAGAGGGAAAGTAAGAGGGGCTCAGGAAATCTTCTCACTCGACAGAGGTCTTATCTTGCTGCTGAATCAAAAATACTACTGTAAATACTAAACCCAGAACATTAACTTTTTCCCTTTGCATGCCTCTGGGAACCCCTCTAAGAGGTTAAGAGGATGCCTCAATAATCCAGGGAGAAGATTATACATAGAGGGGCGCCTGGGTGGCTCAATAGGTTAAGCCTCTGCCTTCAGCTCAGGTCGTGATCTCAGGGTCCTGGGATCGAGCCCCGCATCACATTGGGCTCTCTGCTTAGCGGGGACTCTGCTTCCCCTCCCCCCTCTCCCTCTGCCTGCCTCTCTGCCTACTTGTGGTCTCTCTCTCTGTCAAATAAATAAATAAAATCTTTAAAAAAAGATTATACATAGAGAAATGCAAAATTAAGTTAAAACAAATTTCAAAACATCACCCTGTAATAGTCCCCCAACTCTTCAGTTAAATTCTCCACATCTTTCCCGAGTACCTGCTACCTTCCTCAAGATTAGAAAAAGTGCTACAGGAAGTACAGAAGAAACAGAAGGCATGGTCCCAACCTCGAGGAAACTTCAACCTAATAGTAAGAAAGCCTCTTGAATAGTAATAAAAGGTAAGAGCTGACTTGTCTGGATGAGTGGTGAAGTCAATAAAAGCTCTAACTGGCAGTTCAAAAGGCTCTCTCCCGACCCCCGATTTCCCTTCCATTTCTGCTATTGTGAAGTTCTTTATGTTTTTAATCTCTCCGCTGCTTGAAAGCAAAGCACTGAAGCAAAGAGAAAGCCAGCAACTGCTCACGCATGTCTGCAGACAACCCCATTGTCGGGAACAGCAATTCCCTGGAGTAGAAGCTGAGCGGCTAAGGACACATACCCCCTACCCCGTATCAGGCCTGCATATGCAATTTGTGCCCATAATTATTTTGATTACTTCACGGGTCACATAAGGCTTCACCAAGCAAAGAGCCACTAATTAAATATTATGCAAAACGTCTCCTTCCCATGCAGTCTTCTATATGCCACATAGAGTCCATGAAAAGAGAAGTCTTACATCGAGTGATTTTGACCTGTCTCCTTTAATTTCAGCAAGACCCCTTAAGACAATGAAAGAGGTCGATTTTTTTTTTAAGCCAACTTTGGTAGACAGAAGACTTAAAAGGACAGAACTAAATGTTTCCAGGAGTTACCCTGGCTCATGTATGTTTTCCTTTATGCCTTTTTTAAGATTAGCATCAATACATAACAAGCCAAATAGAGCATGAAAAGTCACATTCGGAAGTCAAAATATCTTCTACTGAATTTTCCACAGTTGTTTTGAGGATCACTTAGATTTCCACCAAAAGGAAGAAAATACACACACACACATACATACAAGAGAAGAACAGGAGACCTGCTGACAGGGTCCCACGGACAGATGGACATATAGGAAGAAGGGAAGGTCACTGATCAGTGACTTTCACAGAAGCTTTTCCATCCCCAAACTCTGGTCCTCACAGACTCCCCTGGTTTTCATTATCCTTCTGCTCAATGACCTTCTCCAGCAAACAAATCATGCAATGGTCTCAATGTCCGGGTCCCTACCCCACAGTGTCATGCTATTAGGAAGTGGGACATTTGGGAGGTGAATAGGATTGGAGGAGGGCAGGGAGTTCATCCCATTGCTGCTCATACTTGCTTTTCCATTCCAAGTTCTCCCTTTGCAGGACTTTCCCCAGAGCATCTAGGGCCTCTGGCTGTTTGGCAGCACATCCTTGCACGGGGGCCACTGGGCAGAGCTGGACACCGGCCTCAGGGCATCCAGGGAAAGGTCCCCCACACAAGCAATTTCCACTCCTATGAAATCAAGTTCCATCAGCTTCACTTCCAGCGGGAGGCCGGTTTGCAACCCAAATTTGTCTCCAGGGCCACAGGAACCCATTTATTAGGGCTGTCTTTGGGGAATGGGTCAACTTTGAGGCATAAAACTATTTGCTCTTTAAATGAGAAAATTCTAAACTGTTCTAAATAGCCCTCCTGGATCCTGTGCCTAGAACATCAACAAAGCCTTTGAAGGTCTTCTCTTCGAAGTCCATGGAGGCGCTGGCCCTGGCTGAGAAGGGGGGACACGGGCTCACTGCGCAGACTGCTCCCGGGAATTCAGGAGCTGGAAGAATTCACTTCCCACCTCCCCGGCTGCTCTTCTAGCTTCCGCTGCTGTTTTGGCTTTAAACATTTTCTCAGGAATTTCTGATTTGCATCCAAAATTGCAAAGAGTGATGAAGAATAGATGTGTCCCCAGGAGAGATCCTGGTGAATTGAAGAGGGGGTGTATATAAAAAACTTACATAGTTGTCTCATTACTCTTGAGCTCGGCTTTTATGGCTGTACCTCATTTAAGTATTTTGTGATTTGCCAGAAAATCAGGCAACTCTTCATATATTAAATTAAAGAATGCGCGCTACAGAGAAAAGAACACAAATGTTGGTTGTTGGTATTTTTTCATAATATTTTTGCTTTTGTTCCCCCCTCTATTTTGCAAGTTGTTAAGATTTGACTATCTTGGTTAATGTTCATGTAACATCTTTGTGTCAGATGTCTTCATTTCTTGCCAATTAATTGAGGGTAACATGTGCTAGCAGAACAGGTGACTATCTGTCTAATGCAAAGTGCAGCTGAATTTTACTTGAATTATATTTTACTTGAATTATAATTCAAGTAAGATAAAATCCTTCACCATTCCCACATCCTTTTCACATGACCTGCTGTCAACAGTTCTCGGCGAAGATTCTCAGGCTTCAAGGAAGCTCAGGAGCTCACAGAAACAGATTGCTGGGTCCATCCCCAGAGTTGCGGGCTCAGTAGGTCTGGGCCGGGCTCTGAGAATTTGCACCTCCAACTGAAGTCCCTAAGTGATGCTGATGTTTTTGTTGTGAGGGCAGATATGAATTCGAAGTAAAAAAATTAATTCTCCTTGAGGCAAGGAAAATGGAAAAAGACCTTTCCCCACTCCCTTGTTCTTTGAGAGTCTGCCTTTGAAAAGTAATGGTGGGCTCTTTCTCTGCCTCTTTGAAATACAAGTAAATCTTTTTAAAAGCTAAGCAAGGTTCTTGCCAATTTTACAATCCAGAAATGTTTCCTCAAGGAGCAAGGAGTCATTTTTTTGAAACGTAATCATCAAGAAAGATAGGGCCCCATCTCTGTTTCCTGGAAGGGTAAGAGCCTAACTTCTTGGATCCGTATTACAAATCCACATTCTGTCGTAACGATATTAGAAATTTGCTTTTCCTTTGAATAAAGACACCTAGCAAACACGGATGGTCATTCCAATTATCAGGTGGATTTGGGATGAACTATGTGTGGCAAAAAGTGCTGTCACATCCTCTTACTTGAGGACTAGTTATCATTTATCTTGAGAACGTGTATGTAATGGGTTGTATCTGCTTGGCTATATTAAAGGGTGAGTTTTCGGGGCACCTGGGTGGCTCAGTCAGTTAAGCGTCTGCCTTCAACTCAGATCACGATCCCAGGGTCCTGGGATCAAGCCCCATGTTGCTGCTTCTCCCTCTCTCTTTGCCCCTCCACCACAACTTATGTTCTCTCTCACATACTATGCTCTCTCTCTCTCAAATAAATAAAAATTTTTAAAAGAAATTTAAAAAATGAAGGGTGAGGTTTTTTTCTGTCTTTGTAATTTCTTAGCAAATTGCCTATGATGCACATCACATTCCAGTTTAATACTTACTCTATTAAAAAAAATTGTTTTCTCTTTCATCTTTGTGGAGATGTTACTGGATTGCCAGGAGGCCTTGTTTTTCTGTGGTTTTTTTTTTTAATGTTCCAAACTCTCTGTTTTGAATACTTACCATGTTTGTGATTTTTAAAACATTTTAATATTGTACCATGGAATTAATATAAACATTAAACACATCTGAATGCTATTTAGTTGTCCTGGATTAAACAAATAGGGATTAAATCAGGAAGGATGGATAATTCTGGAATATTCTGGGTAATCTTCAACATGACTGATTATTATAGACCTCGGTTTCTCCATCAGAAAAATGAGGATTATGTAACTTACGTTAATCAATTACAGGTTTCAGAAGATGTTTAAACATCTTCCCAGTATGTCCCAAAGTAGAGTAAACATCTGGTTTAATCACACACCAGCTATAGATCAGCCTTCCTATCTGTAAAGCTTTTCTCCTTTTGAAAATAAAATAAATAAAATAAAATAAAATAAAATAAAATAAAATAAAATAAAATAAAATACCATAGATTTGGAATCAAACAGACCTGGGTTTTTTGTTTTTTTCGGATCTGGTTTTAAAACCAGGATTAACCATTAACCGTGGGACCTTGGTCAGGTTATTTAACTTCGTTGCAGAGGTTCCTCAGGTGAAAGTGAGTTAAAATCAGAGGAGCTACTACGCTCAGTGAAGAGTAGCCACTAGTACTGGTATCTAATTGCTCCATCCAGTTCTGTCATTCAAAGGTATTAGAGTTCTTAGCTTTGTAGTCACCAGTGTCTCTGTTCATGACCTTGGTAATTTGTTGTTTTAAAGAAAGAAAACAGAAGTTGCCAAAATGCTCTCACAAATTATCGTACAACTAAAAGCCAATAAAACTCAGCCTGGCTTCCAAATAAGAAACAGACCTTTTGTTTTGTCCCTTTAAGAAATCAGAATTCTGGGGTCCCTGGGTGGCTCAGTCAGTGAAGCCTCTGCCTTCAGCTCAGGTCATGAGTCCGAGGTCCTGGGATCGAGCCCCATATGGGCTCGATCTCCCTCTCCTTCTGCCCCTCCTCCCTGCTTATGTTCTCTCTCTCTCTCTCGAATAAATCTTAAAAAGAAGAAGGAGTAAAAGGAGAAGAAGGAGAAGAGGAAGAAGGGAGAAATCAGAATTCTGGATCCACCACACAGCCAAAAATAAAGTAAAAACTCAACAGCAGCTCACTCCTATCAGAGAGACTTATTGCTTTCAACTCAATTTATCATTCTGTGGTACAAATCAGCATCACGATAGCATGTTTCAAATTAATTAAAAGACATTCCTTTCCATCCAAGGTATAATCAAGGCAATTTACTTCCAAACATAATCAAGAAATTATGTAAAGGAAGATGAACCATATGAGGAATTTTTTCATGTGTGAAGTTAATTGATTTTCATATTTTCTTAATGTTTCAAATAAGGATTCTGAAAGACTGGGTTTTCTAAAATATCTCAACTCGGCAGAGTTTTGAAATACTTCTCCAAAGGAGATCATACTTTTCACCAAAAAGAGCTCCCAGGCTAAGGGGGACACTGGCGCACTTAGTGAATCTGTCATGGACCTGCAGCAGCTACATTCAGGGTTCCTGGACACCTTGGTCAGAATTCCTTCTGAATATGCCGAAAGGGGCAGGAAGAACAATGAAAACACATGCTCTCGGGAAAGCTTGGAGCGATGTATTTGAACAGTCCAGGTGGGGGCGAGACCCTTGGCAGCTCTTGGAATGGGAGAATAGTGAGGGGTGAAAGCTGCTGGCCGTGTTTGCTCGTTTCTGATTCTTGGGGGCAGAAAAACAAAACTGTTCGCTGGCAATTATCAGGAGGATTGGTACCCTCTACTAAGAGCCAAATAAGAGCTTTATTTAGACAGTAGACACAACTGTCATCACAATGGGGATTTGAAAAGGTTTCCCTGGCCCCAGATCTCTACCTAGCATTTCCATAACCCCTTACATTTACTTCTGAGTTCCTCTAGCGAACCCCGCTCTGGCCCAAACACTGTAGGAGGACAACACGGCAGTACCATGAACAGTCATCATGCACATTTGCCCAGTATCTTCACGACTGAGGATCCTTTTTATTATAGCCTTCTGCACACGCCTGTGGAGTCCATGTACTGAAGAAGCTTGCCAGTCAAACTAATAGCATTTATTAACAATCCTCTGTTCCCTATTTTTTTTAATTCATGAAGGACAAAGAAAATGGCAATGTAAACTGTGATCAGCACAGAGCTACATCACTACACTGAGTTGATGTAATCCCAACCAAAATCCAGGAAGAGTGGTTCAGAGCCCAAACTCCAGAGCCAGAGCACCTGGACTGGAATCCTAGTTCTGCCGCTTGCTAACTGTGTGACTTTGGGAAAGTTACACAACGTCCCTGTGCCTCCATTTTCTCATCGGTAAGCTGCTAGTAATAACAGTACCAACCAATATGGTTGTTAGAGTAAATATTTTAATATAAAGAACTTATAACACTGAAATATAGTAAATGCTAATTTATGCTAGCTCTAATTTTTTTAACAACTTTATTTCTAGAAATATCTCCAGAAAATATTCCTAGAAACTTGTGTTCCTGGAATTTGGACCTAAGTGAAAGACTTTACATGGAGGCCTTTTAAAAATTCACCTTGGGGAGCCTGCATGGCACTGTTGGTTCAGTGTCAGACTCTTGATTTCGACTCAGGGTTGTGATCTCGGGGTTGTGAGATTAAGGTTGTGAGATCAAACCCTGTGACAGGCTCAGTATTTAGCGTGGACTCTGCTTGGGTTTCTCTCTCCCTCTCACTCTGCCCCCCTGCTCGGGCATGTGGGCTTGCTCTCTCTCAAACAAATAAATAAATATTTTAAACGCTTTTTGAAAAAATAATAATTCATCTTGTTTTCATGTGACTCTCACCACTGTAATTAATCATACCGTTAATACCATCTCTCTGTCCCAGGTGAGGTAAAAATAAATAGAAGTTATCTGTAATAGACTGTTTCAGTAACACTGTTAATCATTTAAACTCTAGGTCTTTTAAAATGACTATTTCTTCATTCATAAAGTGTTACTAGGATGTACCCATTGTTTCTATTCTCCGTTTTATTTGGAAACTCAAGATATGACCTTTCATCTGATAGAAGACAAGCAGTTGGAAGAGGGAGCCGTAATAGAGGGGCAGGAAAAGTCTGTTGGTTCCATCGGATATGAGACAGTTTGATGGATCTAGACCTGCAGTTCTAAACTGAGGTCAACTTTGCCCAACCCCACCCCGCCCAACCAGGGCACTCTTGTCCATTTCCAGAGTAACTGTGCCTGTCCTAATTGGAAGGGGAGCGCTACTGGGATCTAGTGGGTAGAAGCCAGAGATGCTGCTAAACGTCCTACATACAATGCATAAGACAGCCCCAAAATGTCAATAGAGCTAAGATTTGAGAAACTCCAATCTGAACCAATGCTTCTCAAACGTTTCTGTACATACAAATTACCTGGAGATCTCATTAAAGAATATATTTTGACTCCAGGGACTTAGGGTGAGGCCTGAAAGTCTGCTTTTCTAACAAGCATCACCGGAGAGCTTGTTAGAATAATCTCAAGTTCTACCCCAGATCTGTTGGCTCAACATCCATATTGTCACAGTTTCTCTAGAGGACTTGCATGCACAAGAGAGTTTGAGAAATATTGCTCTAAAAAATCCAATCAGATTCATACTAATCCACCAAAGAGAAAGCTATTTTCAGACATTGACAAAGAGTAAGATTGAACCTTATTCTCCAGGTGATTTTTCTTGCATTTAAATATGATGGAGAACTGTGGGCACCTCATGAGATGAGTCCCTGTGTTGGGTTATTCAGACATTCAGAGTAGGTCTTAGTCAAAGCCTCCTTCCCGCCGCCCCCCCCCCAGATTGTAGGGGTGTCCTGGGAAACTGAGAGGGGAGGGAAGGAGAGAGAGAGAGGCAGGGAAGGAAAGAAGGGGGAAAATTAAAGAAGAGAGGAAGGAGAAAACAAAAGAAAGAAGGAGGGAGGAGTAGGAAAAAAGAAAGAGGAAAGTTAGGGATAGAGGGAGGAAGAAAGAAAGGAGGAAGGAAAAGAAAATGAGACCTCAGGGTTTAAGAGATGCCCCACACAAGAATAAACAAAAACAAAAAAAAGTTTTCTTTACCGCAGGACTTCTCAGAGCCTTTAATGTTCTAATGTGCAATTTGACATTCAAAGGAATATATTTTAAACATTTGACCATAGAAGCTTTTTACTATGGAGTATCTCAAGTACTTGAGGAACTCATCTTTGGACATGTTGGTTTAACTAAACCATTCTATTTACCTGAGCAGGGAAAGGACTGCCATGTCCTCTTCCTGGACTACTCAACTCTTAGGGACTTTGTACCCCTAAGGGACCAGAAGAGGCACTAATAATAAAAACAGCTGCTACCATTTTTATCAAGCACCTACCAGACACTGTGCTAGACACTGATATGCATTTTCTCTGGTTGTCACAACAATCCTGCAAGGCAGGAATTAACTCAATTTACACCATCGGAAAAATAAGGCATGGAAACACTGAGAAAATTGCTCAGATCCACGCATCTCAGTGAAACTCAAGGTGCTTACCCAGCTCCATTTGATGGAACATTGTGTTCTGTGGCACAGGGCTAAATACCAAGAGTCCCCCACCAGATTCAAATCCAGGCTATAGATATCTGTTCTCCTTGAAGCCCCAACCTCCCCTCTGCTAATAAATGACCTGGCCTCTGTCCAGATTTCTAATCCACATCTCCCTCATCCTTTTACATGCTCCCCCATCTCCCTCTTTCCCACAGATGAGCCCCTGGGATGGAGATCCACTGCCTGGAAGCTCAGGCTCGCTCTCAGATTTCCCATGTGGATTACGTCACCACGTCTAGCTTGAAAGGATGCCCACCCAGCAGATGAAGGTGCTCATCAGCAGAAGATGGACAGCTCCCGTCTCGGGTGTCCCCTCACCTCATTGAGTACCGAGTAAACTCTGGAGATTTTGCATCTGTTATCATAGTAGGGTTACAGGCAGTCCTCACACTGGACTTGACTGGGCAGCTTATCTTGTCACTTGATCCTCTTTGTTCATTACCCCTCCCCCCATCAGATACAACATCTGTACAACATCCTGCTATTGAGTAATTATTCTGTACCAGACACCTTGCTAAGTGCTTACAAGTATCTCTTAGAACCCTAACAACACCATGAAGTAATATTACCCCCATTCGAAGAAGAGTCAAGTAACCCCATAGAGGGTACATTATTCACACAGTCACCTAATATGTGCCAAACTCAAACTCTGCTCCTCTTGACCCCAAAACTCCTCCTCTTGCCCGCTAAGTCCTGAAGACCCTGGATCAGTTAAATGCTCGGAGAATCCGACTGGAAGTGGATTAAAGAAGGGGCACAGAAAAATCGTGCACGTTGCTTGCTTTCCTCGTCAAAAGCACCTCGTGAAGTTTTCTTGGCAAATATTTCCAGCGACAGATGTGCAAACCGAGGAAGGCTGCTGTAACACGCAATTGTATTTTTCCAGCCAAATTTACCACTAAACAGGACTTTGGTTTATGTCAAAACAAGAGGCTAAAAATGGGTGCGCAAACTCAAATTTCACAGAGATGTGGATTTGTAAAGAAAGCTCATCAAATCACAACACTGAAAAATGGGGACTGTGGAAAACCACACACAGAGCCTCAGCCTGGTTTGGAGTGAGGAAGACTATTGAGGATCCTTTTTCCTGGGCTTCAAGACCCTGCAGGCCTTTTTCCTCTCAAAAGATATCCTTAGGTTATCAGTTACTTCATCTGTAAAATGAGAGAATGGAACTAAACAGTCTCCAAGTGCCTTCCAACTCCAACTTTTATGTCTCTCTGAAATGGCAAAACCAGTTTCAAATGGCCCATCGGGAGCAGCTTATAGAACATTTCTTGGAAGGAGATGTAGATAAAATCGGTCCTCTCCACACATGGGTTTTCCATCATCTGTTCAGGCTCAGTTTCCTGCTTCCCCGTGGACTCCTGGAATTCCCAGTCATTTCTTGTTTCTGCTTTTTCGGGACCCACAGGTGTTACACACAAGACAGGAGCCCTGCACTCCCCATAACCCACTTGTGATGGGGACAAGCCAAAGGAAGAAAGAGCAAGAACCAGTTCTACTTCCCTGCAATGCCTTCCGCCTATCACATCATGTCACGTCGCTACCTGTACTTTCACATTTGGAAACACAATGACATTGTCTATTGGCCTCAACCAGTGCTTCTTATATTATCTGGAGGGGGAAAAAAAAAACAAACCAGTTTTGTTTGTCTGTTTAATTTCCCATCCATCTCAGATGGATATTTTATAAAATAGAATAAAAGCAAATTACTGGGGGAAAACTGAAGCGCTGCTTGGGTGTCACAGCAATTTCAAATTGCAATAAAAGTTTCTAAATGTTGACTCTTCGTTTCCAAATTTGTCTTGCCAAGGACCTGTAGCAAAAGGCTCAGAACAAACAGTTCACAGAACCACATAGGACTGCAGCCCACACAGAGCAGTATTGCCCTAAATCCCTTTTCAATTCAATTCCAGACATTTATTAGGCCATTTCGATGTCTGTGCTAGGTGCTGTGGGCACCAATGATATTTAGATGACTGGCTTAAAGCCTCTTTCAGATGCTGAGATGAATCCGAATGAGGCTGGGCTGATTCAAAGTGAGAGTGTTATTAAATAATCCATAGGTTTTAACTTGAAAAGAAGGAAGATTGCATGTGGCTTGAGAAATAGCACATCCAAGTCAGAGAAGATGATGTTTAGTAGAGAACAAAACCTCCTATAATATCGTGCAGTGCTGTGTTGGGAAGTTCTAGACAAATCCCAACACCCTATCAGCACATTTCTCTTTATCCTGGCTTTAATCCTTTTATCCTTTACCTGTAAAGTAAAATTTTAAGATTCGGCCTCAGGCCCTCTAATCCACTCCCCCTGCCTGGAGCTAAGCCCTCACTGAGTCCCCATCAACTCTGCCTCCAGAGCAGGTCCTGAATCCTTCCACCTGCCACCATCACTTCCCACCGGGATTACTGCAATCCCAGCCCCTTAGCTGGTCTCCCTGCTTCTTCTCCCAACCCCATCACAATCCCATCGGGCAGAACTGAGCTCTTAAAACTAGAAAGCACATCAAAGGTTTAACAAGCAACCCAGTGGCTTCCCATAGCACTGAGATGAAAATTCAACCCTCCACCATGACCTACAGTCTCTGGATCCCCCCTACCTGTCTGATCTTATCTCCAACAACCTCTGCGTCCCCTCTTTACACCCCAGCTTTTACACACGGGCTTTCCTCATGCTCTTCTGACCACCAAGTTTGTTCCCTCTTGAGGGTTTTAGCCTGATGACTGGGTCGACCAGAAAAACGCTTTCTCCAGGTCCCTGCAATCTGGCTCCATCCCGCTGTTCCACTCCCAGCTCCCCTGAAACCTCCTTCATGAGGTGTACCCTTTTCCACCTAAATGCTCTCTGCCACTTCACCCAAACTGATGCTGCTCGTAGCATTTGTCAGTAATAGGCATTATATGTTCTTCCCTGCTTTTGCTGCAGAATGCCAGTGCCTTGCCTATAATAAGCAGTCAATAAATATTTATTGTCTGAGTTGCTACTTAGTATGAAAAACAATGAATTCACTTTAAAAAAAAGTGCAGTAAAAGAAACTGAGGGATTTGTTCGCTGACTTACTTGAGATTTAATTACACGGAGGATTTTGATGAAAAGAAGGAAAAATATTGTAGTACATTATGGCGCTAATGTGTGGGAGTTTTCAGTGTTTACCCCTGTCTCCATCCTAGGGTTTTATTAATGAGCCACTATCTTGTATGTGATAATGTATTACAATGAGTTCCATTTGGTTGCGGGTCAAGATAAAATAGCACAGTGTAATTTAAACGAAACGATGTTTGCTTGGTGAATGGCAGACTCATTTAACATTTGCTTCCTTCTTTCTGCACATCAGCTGTGCACTCCCCAAGTTGAACAGACCCAGCCTCCCTCCCATCTACTTGTGGGAGGAGGTAGATGAGCCAGCTGTTCAGCAATCTAATTTGACCTCTGAAAAATGCAAGAATCAAGGTGGCCCCTCAAACGGCCACTTGTCAAAGACTCACCACCTTGCCTGCCAGCCTTTGAATGATCATGGGTCTCTTGACAGCACCTGGGCTTTTCTGAAAAGTCGGGCAGGTGACTTCTCAGAAGCAGCTCCATGTGCCAAAGCAGGGTACTGGTCCCAAAGAGGTGGCATTCCCCTCAACAGACAACCTTCAAAAGATGGGCACCACCTTGCGCCCACCTGTGTTAACTGTCAGCTGCCCACAAGAGAGGGTGCAGCGGTGGGAATGCCCCTGTTATCTTGGGCTTTCATCGCTGTGGTAGAGAGAAGCTGCTCTTGTGGGCTGAGAGGGATGGATTTCAAGGGTTTCTTTGCCTTTGAGGTCAACCCCTCACTACCACATGCTGAACACATGCCATCTGTGGTCTAGCAAAGTGTCCAACAGGGAAGCAGGACAGGCTAAGAAAATGCAACCATAACACAGGGAGAAGGCAGAATACAAATGCTATTTGCTGTCAATGCTACATAATTGAGATGAGCCATCTTTCCCCAAAAGAACATTGAGCTCAACTTGTAGAAAGCTATAAAGCAAGTTGTTTAACTTCTGCTCTTCACTGCAAAGAGTCAGGACTTGAAGCAATGGGTCTAGCTAGCATGGCACTTGGTCACCCCTGGATTTCCTGGGATACTGCACTGACTTCTCTTTCCTGTCAAAATGGGCCACTCTGTGAAGATATAAAGTATATACTTGTTTTTTTTTTCCTTCCCCTACATCTCACCTAAGATGATGCCAGACATGCAGCAAACACTCGAGTGCTAGTTTGTATTTTCTTCATACTTTGTTTTGATCAATTATTATTTAAAGTGTTGTAACTGTCATATTTTGGGGACATGAACATGGGAGCACACTTTGTGCAAAATATATTTCATTTCTCATTCTGAACTATTGTGATGGCATTAGACTGGATATTTATCAGATACATAGCATATTAGAGTTTAATTTCAGCATGATGAGAAGTGACCCCTTCAGGTGCCATCTGGGTAAAACTCTCTGTGATACTTGCAAATTCAAGACAAGGGATATAATAGACTTGTTCGGGCTAACAAATACAGGAGCCATTATGTAGTGAAGACATGGTTCAGAAATACTATGACCAGCACTTTATGCAGGCACTGATGTGTAAGCAGCTCACATGTCCTTAGTGTTTCTGCACACAGCAACATCTCAAGGCCAACACCCCAGACCTTCTCTGCAACTTGCATACATTCTTCTGTTTGCCTTAAACTGCAACCCCTTCTCTAGAGCTCTGTGCACCTGCACACGAGCAGCCAGGTGTTCAGTTGCTTAAACACAATACAACACAACAAGCAACATGCGACTCTACGTTACACTTACACTTGGTGGATTGGGGTAAACAGATACAGATGCTATAGGCAAAGCCACAGGCCAGAACAATAGAAAGGAAGAAAGCCAAGTAAAAACAAATGCTGGGTGTTTTTTTTTCCTGAAAAAGGTTAACAAACTCCATTTCAGCAACACAAAAAGGCAACACAGACTAATCTGTGGAATTTGTTGACATGTGAAAGTAAGTCGGATTCATTGGAAAATAATATATATTATATACACAGACCTAGAAAACATATGCAAATCTGCATCAATTACAGGATGACACTGTAACCAAATGATTTAAAGAGAGGCATAAACAAGCCTCTTCAGGATCACTTGAACTTTATTTTCCAAGACACCGACCTTCTTAAACCCAAAGATTTAGGAAATCGTTTTTGCAAAGGCATCTGAGACCAGAGTTTCAAATAAAAATGCTCCAATCTGTGTAGAATTCAAATCCTTCCCAGGTTTGCCCATCCTTGTGGGGGTGGGGATGGAGGGGGAAGAAGAGAATAATTAGTGATATTTTTCTGCCTGGTTGTTAAACACCCTAATTACTTCAAGCATCATTACCGCCACTTGCACATAAGCCATCCTCTGAAAAGACTTTTCAATCTAAACTAAAACTGATGCTAATTTCTTCTGAGAATATAGCCAATATTAACACAATTTGGAGAGTTATTGGGTTTACTTTTTTAATCTTAACAGGGATGTCAATATTCTAAGTGCACAAAATGAAGATAATCTACTGGCATCTGAAGTAGAACCAACAACAAAACTCTCTGGAAAGACTGCCCATTTTTATAGACATGAAAAGTATTATAATTATATATCATGTGCCACAGCCATTATTACTGACTTGCCATTATTTTGATACTAAAGTGTCCTCTTAGGCTCATTCATGCAAAATTTACTTACATAAGAATTATATTGTTGTGAGATTCCCCCTGCCAACTTTTGTACTGGATGGAATTATTTTTTCTAATTGTTATCTCAATACCTCAACATTCTGGCCTTGCTTGTATGGATACTTTGCATTCATTTCTTTACCGTAAATTCAATGGATAAATAAATCATGACATTAGTTATTTGTTCCTATAGCAAGCTGCAGCAAAGAAAGCAGACACTAGGTAAATATTAGTTGAAAGAATAAATCTTAATTGATGCATTTTTAGGGCACTCAACCTAGATTTTGTAAGTCAATGACGCCCATGATGAGAACCACGATGTTCAAGAGACAGTGCTTCCTAAAGATGCAAGAATGATGAGGTTTGGTGCTTGCCCTCGGGAATGGGAGAGAAACGTGTACACAACTAACACAAGGCAGAAGGAGGCAAGTACTAACAGCGTGACAGATTATATCAGCGTTCTGGGCAAGATGAACTTACACTTGTGTGGGAGAATGAAGTCTTCATGAAGGAGGTGGGCTCTGGGGGCCATCTTCAAGGCCGAGCAGAACTTCAGGGGGCAGAAATGAAGGGTGACCATCCAGAGAGAAAGAACAGTAGGAAGGAAAGCGTGAAGGTGGAAGGACACATTTGGCAGCCACGTGTGGTCGGTTTTGTCTGCCTCGTGGGGGTACAATAATAGGCACGGGGCCCCAATGCCAATTTGAGGAGTTTTTAGTAAGGAGACAATGAGCAGCTAGAGGTAGTTTTGAAACAAGATAAGCACAATGAAGATTGATATGCAAGCAATATGTAAAATAAGCTGGAATGGCGCAAACAGGGGCAGTTAGAGTCTAACTGGGAAGAAGGCTTCCAGGAGAAGGTAAGTATAAAACGAAGGCCTGAATAGCAGCAAGCAGGATATAGGAGAGGGAATGGAATCGAAAGGTAGCACAGAGGCAAAAACAACAAACGTTGGCAACCAGTGTGGTGCCATGAACAGGAACAGGAACATCAGAAAGGGAAAAAGGAACCGCTTTAGAGGATAACACATGAATGCCTTAAAACACGAAAGGCCAGCAGCCAGAGACCCACTGCCCTGAGGCGTCTCTCCCCTCTCTCAGCGTCAAGGATCCTAGAACAGGGATCCGAGCCGCCACATGCTCACACGTGGGGCTTTCTACACACAACAGGAATATCCACGACCCTCTTGACATCTCACCCCACTTCCTGTTGCTCATCCATTCAACATAGTAAGCACGAGTGCTTCCCCTCGAGAAGGACTCTGCTCGACATGATCAAGGGTAAGACACACCACCTTCCCCTTCACGGTTCTGATGGTCTCGTCCCGATGCAACGCTTGGCAGAACAGGATGTGTTTTCTTGGTGTTTGTCTTTTGCTTGTTGTTCATGGAAATGGTTTTACTGTTTTATGGATTTTAAAACAGTACAAAATTCAAAAAAGAAAATAATACACCCACTGCGATAAAAGATGGGGACGATAAAGTTGAAAAGGATCTCAGAAAAGAGAGCAAAAAGAGGAAAACAGGAGAGAAGGGAGTACAAAATAGGAGAGGAGGGAGCGCATTAGAGGAGGAACCTCAGAAGTCCAACATCTGAAATGTGGACATTCTAGGAAGAAAGAAAAGAGGAAGAGAATTGAAGGAAGAGAATAATCAATTACTCAAGACAATTTCTCAGAACTATGGACATAGTTTTCTAAACTAAAAGGCTACTACTGACTGCCTAGTATCAAAGGATGAAAATAGACCCATGTCAAGAAACATCATCCTACATTTTCAGAAACTGGGGATAACAAGATTGCATACACTCCCAGAGAGAAAACCATGAAGAGGCCCTTCACAGCCCAGCCCTGCATCCCCTTCCCTCCAGGGTCACCCTTTCCCAGGATAATACAGCCCACCCTGCTTTTCCACCCATCTCCCCTCAAACCTAAGTCAGACCGTGTCCCTCCTCTGTTTAAACCCTTCTATGGGTTGCACTGTACTCGAAATAAATGAAAATATGAAGAAAACAGGGGAATTGGACTTTAAGACACCTCTAAAGTTTGATGACTCTTAGGAGTATCAACATTTTTCAATGAATGGATAAAGGATTCTGCTTTATAGACAGCTACCAAAACGGAACTTTTCCTCTTCCTACCTCTCTCTTCCAGGCTTGTTTGCCTTTCCCTTCCCAGGTTGGCTTTAGTCATCAGTCCATACTTCTCAATGCAGATCGTTGGCAATATCAGTATCACATGAATTGCTCCTGATTGGGATCTTTCATGGAAGAAATCGTAACAAAATTTCCAAAGAGCAGTTGAGAAGTGGGTGAAGTTCCCATGTGACCAGGATTCTTTCAACTCTCCACAGGGTTATGGTGAGGAAAAAAGGCACGTGGAACATGGAACATTTCTGTTGAGTCAAGCTGGGTGTCCCAAATTTGCATTGGCCATCAGATTACCATGGGTCTAGGAAGTAAGAACTTGTATATTCCCATAGATAAGTTGATGAGGTATATATAAAAATTGTGTAACATATGTCTAACCAAACTGATTTGATGAAATGGACCTCCAGGTTATTCAAACTAATAAATTTATCCTTTCAGGCTTGATTCATTTAATAAATGTTTATCGGACACCTACTTTACTCTAGGCCCTTTTCATCATAAAAAAGGAAAGTCCATACCCTCTTGCAGCTTATGTCCTCCTGGGAGCATCTGATAATAAACAATGCAAGGTGAGGGGATACACAGTGACAGGGTGGAGGTTGTGAGACAGGAATTACTTTAGATAGGGTGGTCAGAGAGAGACTCTGGGGAGACACATTCCACCTGAGACTTGAATAATGAAAGGATCCAGTCATATAAAGGCCAGGGGGGACCACGCAGAAAGAACAAGGGTAAAAAGCCTGGAGGTGGAAACAAGGTGGTATGTTTGAAAAATAAAAAAGAATAGCAACTGGTCATAACATAACAAAAAATGAAGAAGATAGTGCAAGATGGGATCGGAGAGGTAAGCAAGGACCATACTATGTAAGGGCTGGGGAGGCCACGGTCAAGAGTATGGATTTCCCTTCACCCATGGAGAAACATTTTTCTAGAAAATTCTTGGTAAGACTTAATAATAAGACTTAATGAAATGCTATTGTATTCACTCACCTTCGACTGCCAAGAAACAAACAAATGAAGTGAAATTTTTTTCAACTATCTTTTTCCATGTTAATTCAACCTTACAGTCACTGAACACATAAGGAAAATTTCCTTTTCTAAATGGGGATACAGTTCTATCACATTCGTGGCAAAAGAAAAGAGAATTCTTGATGAAGGAATCAAGGAAATCCAATATTATTTTTTTCTCCTTGTGCCACTCCACATCAGACAGATCCTGAGAGATAAGATTGCTCAGCCTGCCAGCACATTGAAGACCCCGGACCACCGCTGCAGGCATCAGGTGAAGCTGTTTCTCTTCAAGCTAGTTTGTGTTGCCACTGCTGCATCACTGCAAGACACTTTCAAAACGTTCACCTTCTTCCCTCCCTTTCCGGCAGGCACTTCTCCTTTTCTTTTGCTCTTTATTAATCTTACCTCTGATGCCACTACCTAATCCAGGTAAGCATTCTCCACCCATACAAGTTCAGACTTCTTCTAAAGGCACTAGGGCAGGGCTTGCCAACCAACATGAGACAAGCCATTGACATCGATTCAAGGGATCCATGGAGCTGAAAGTGACGGAGGAGCATTTGCTAGTTAGGGGAAGACTAACGGTACAACTGAGACACAACTAGTTTGTTCAAAGGCTTTAAGGAGCCCATTTTCCAGCGTCACATTTGCTGTAATGCACAACTGCCCCAAATAATACAGCAATCAAAATGCCAAAAGGAATAAAGCCAAAACCTAGTGCCACCGCTAAACAGAATGCTCTGCAGTAACGTCGCCTGCCGGCCATTCAGCCTGGCTGGTTCATAAAATACCCCACTAAAACGTAATTCTTCTTAAACACTTAGGAAGAGAGTTGTGGTTTTTTTCTCATAAAACTATTTAAGTCCATTAAAATTGAGATGTCTTAAAAACGGCGAAGTCTTTTCTTTATTCACAATACCAAAATGCTGCATATATGCTGAGACAAGGGAGTCCCTGGTCTTGTGAACAATTAGATCACAACGTGTTGTCCTCAAGGCAGTGTGTATATAGATCGTGTGCTAAAATCTTGTCTTAACCTCGCAGATGCTCTCTCATTCCCACATCGTCTCAATCAATAATCCTTGCTTGTTCTACTTCCAAATCTCTAATCAGATCCATGCCCTCCGCCTCCACCTCCACTGCTTTAATTCGAGTTCTTATCATCTCCCACACAAACTATGCCAACAGCGTCCAGCCAAAAACTCCTACTGATTGCTCCCGAGCAAGCTCAGATGTCACCCCTCCATGAAGATTCCCCAGCTCTCTGTTTGTGATTAAATAACTCCACTCACTTTGCCCCAGGAGCTTTCGGTGCACACCACTCTTCCAACACAGGCTGCCCCCTACAGCAGGGCTGGCAAGTAGAAATGTGCATGACGTGTGTGGAATTTTAAATGTTCTAGGAGCCTCACTAAAAAGGCAAAGAGAGATCAGTGAATTTTAATATTTTATTTAACCAGATATATCCATAATCATTGATCCATATCATTTCAACATGTCATCCAAACAAAAAATATGAGAGTCTCTGATTTTGCATATTAATTCTTTAAAATCCAATGTGTATTTCACATTTATAGCATATTTTAAATTAGGCAGTAAAGATGTCATCAAAAATAACTGAGCTGTATTTACCTGTCATAAAATTTAAAGATGAAAATAATAGATTCCCATACCTACACTGTTCCAAATGTATACCTGAAAGTTTTAATAATAACTGTATCAAATATCAACTTTAAAAAAAAAAAAAGGCTGGGGCCCTTTCTTTCTTTGTCACTGGCATACAGTGTATTAGTTTCAGGTGCATAAAATAGGGATTTGACATTCGTACACACTGCGGAACGGTTAGCACAATAAGTCTAATCACCTACCATTTGTCACCTTACAAAGTTAATAGAATGTTTTTGACTATATGCCCCATGCTGTACATTACATTACCTTTTTATTTCACATCAAAGTGAAATTAACATTTAAAAATCAGTCCCTCAGTCACACTAGCTACATTTCCGGCGCTCAGCAGCCTCACGCAGCTAGTGGCTGTTCTATCGGACAATGCAGCTCTGCTGTAATTAGTCTATGTATCTGTCTTCCGAACTAAATCAGACCATGTCTAATTTACTGCCTCTTCCCCACTGCCTAGTGTAAGGTCTGGCACGAAAATAGTGCTTTATGAAAGTTTGTTGACTAGATAAAGAAAAAAAGATGTGGAAATCACATTAAATCAAGAATGTCCTTTGTAAGGAATATAAGTGGCACACACAAGCACAGGCCTGCAGGGAAACTCATTGAGCCTACACACATTGGACTTGTTACCGATTCCTTTACTAATAAAAATTACTTTATACATACTATTCCCCTTTTTTCTGTGCCTTCCCTGCTCTTTTCTCCTTCTGTGAACACATTTATGGGTATTCTTCACAATGGGCACTTCGTAACATGCTTCTACATCTTCCAGTTACCTTCTCTACCTATGTCTTGCCTTCTTAAATTATATTTTAAGCTTCCGGATACAGACACCACTCCTTGTACTTTGTAATTATCATCACACATGGCTTAATGGCAATACCAAAGTACAAGAATTTAAGATAGGACACATAATCAATTCTCAGATGCCTCCTTTTCAGCGAAGCCTTTCCCGATGGATCCTAGAAGCCCAGCCTCTCAGCATGCACATTCACACCCCAATCTTCAGATAGCTGGGACCAGGGACCTCCCCACACCGTCAGTTCGTCTCTATGTGCTGCAGTGTTTTACCCCCAAGGAGGTGGGATGATGTTTCCAGTCTCTGTTGCAATACCCCCACATTACCTAGCTGCTGTGCTATCATCAGAATGGACCCTTCAGTTCTGTGCACCATGGGCACCCTGGCAGGACGGCTGAAATGGAAACGGGCACAGGCCAGGGTGTCCCGGGGCGCTCTGCACAGGGGGTGCCCTGGCAGGGGGGCTGGAGCTGAGGCAGCGTGTGGGCCAGCAGGTCCCTGAGCTCTCCGAGCAGAGGGGTAGCTGAAACTAAAGTGGGGTGCCAGAGGGGAGGGGGCTGAGGGGCAGGGCAAAATAGGTGAAGGAGAGTGGGAGATACAGGTTTCTAATCAGGGGAATAAAAGGTACCGCCTAGGGGATATTGTCAACGACAGCGTAATAGTGTCGTATGTGACAGATGGCAGGTGCGCTTGTGGTGCGCGTAGCATAAGGTATAAACTTGTCAAATCACTATGTTGTACACCTGAAATTAATGTAACATTTTGTGTCAACTATACTCAAATAAAAAAAATTGATTTAAAAACTGGACCCTTCTGTAGGTATTGCTTCCTGTCCCCATTTGCCACCTCCATCTCCCCTCGCCTGCCATGGGACTCAGCAACACATGACAGAGGAGAGAGTCCTGAAAGTGTACGGATCTCCTTGGTCTTGTTAGCTGTGTCTCCCTCGTGACAAATAACTATGATCAATTAATGCACAAGAAAATTTCGACAAAGGGAATTATAGAAGGTTTACCTTTTATTCTAATGTTGCTTGCATAACAACAAAATAAACATTAACACAAAGATGTCTCCGTGAATCAGCCATGAGGTTCCTCTAAGTCTGTGTTGGTGATCTCTCCTGCTTGGATAGCTCTGTGATCGCATCTACCTCTGCGGGAGTGAATTTGGGGGTTAGCGTCACAGCATCATAATCGAAATCTTCATCAAGTGAGAAGGGCTGAACTTTATCTCCAAGTATCTGTAAAAGGTAGAAGGAGAAAAATCCTACAATCATTGGAAATTAAGAAAAAGTTGAAAACATAAACTCCCTATTAATATTTAATTCAACTTTTTTTAGACTTCAGCACTCTCCGCTGATTAAGCTGTTTTTAAGTAAAGGAATAAATTCAATTATTCAATTTGACCTAATTTAAGTCTCTTAATATGCCCCATTTGTACCATCCTGCATCAGAATGAATATCATTAACTAATTCCACCCACGGCAAGAATCAGAGAGTTTCGGGCGCCTGGGTGGCTCAGTGGGTTA
>LNAC01000137.1:5312091-5334931 GCA_002007465.1 Ailurus styani | reverse complement strand
AAAAAAAAAAAAAAAAAAAGAATCAGAGAGTTTCTCTTGCACACATTCATTACATTTTTACCACTTGCAGTGTTAGGGCTTGAGGCATATGGAAAAACTAAGAGTTACATTAAAATGTGAGAAAATATACCTTAAGATTTGGGTCAACCTTCAACAAACCTTCACCATTTACTAAAAAAGACTTGTATCAATACAACAATTTTCGAAGATAAAAATACTCTACACTTAATGTACTTACTTCTTCAGATAATACTTAAAACTCCGTGGCCAATACAGTGGGAATTAAAACACATAGCATCACCTCAAAAAGTCCAGGATCTCTTCCTTCTCTCAAGAATTTTTTTTAAAAATTGCAGAATTTATCTACAAGTCAGAGTAGCTGCAAAGTGACATAATAATTCTGTACCTATTTATTCATAATCTGTGAGTTTTAAAGACTTCCTAAAGGAAGGTAGAGATTTTCCAACAAATAAAAAGAGAATACCTTAAATCACATTGTATTCACCCCTTAATGAGTCGCTCCAAAAGCAAATGGTTTGTGATACAATGAAATTATCCGGCACCTCTATGCAGCTCTATGATATGTATGATGATGCTAAAATAATTGAAAACTTTGGCTTATGGAAGAATGAAAAAAAAATGCCCTGCAGCTATAATCAGCTTTAAATATTCGTGCATTCAAGATTATCTCATTGAGTGGATTTTGCAATGTTCTTAAAAACAGACCATGTAGCTGAGAAACTATGTGCTGTTATTAAAGGTGGGGGATAAAACATGAAAAGTAGGTATCTCCTATCTGTTTGGCAAGTTGCATCTTGTAGTTAGGTGTGCAGTGCTAAGAGCAAACTTGCAGCCACCTACCATCCTTTCTAAGTAAAACCAGCAAGAGAACAGACTTTAGAGACCTGTTCATTTCCTCTTTATGCAGAAACTGTCTGCATGCTTTCCTGACAAAGGCAATGGAGGAGCTGCCACTGAGTGAGCTCCCACCTCGTGTCAGCCCCAGTGCAAGGAATGGTGTGGGCATCAGCAGTAGTCTTCAAACAACCTCTCTTCTGAAGCTCTGAAAGGTTAAGTAACTGGCCTGAGGCTGTATCATTAGTAAGGGAGAGAAGCGAGATTGGAACCTAGGGCAATCGGTTTCAGATGAAGCTTACCTTCTCAACAAAAACACCAGCAAACATCAATGTTGAACTTTTCACTAAGCCAAGTCATAGACAGCTCTTGGGGAGAAAAGACCTTTTCCAAATAAGCTAAGCAATTCCCACAGCTTATCATAAAAACCATATCCAAGGCTCCATGTGACACCATGACTGCCTTTAAAAGAGCGGGTGTACACAGGAAGCCAATCCGTCTGCAGAGTAACCAATCTGTCCATTTTGGTCACTTTCTAAGATTACATTTATCTCCACAGTGGAAGTGACAGAGTGGTAATATTGTTAAGAACAGCTTGAATGAGGAAACATAAACTATGACACAATATGTTCATTTCCTGAACATAGGCATCCTTGCCGTCTCCATCTCTACTCAGTAGGAAGCACTGTGGCTGGCAGACCCCATTCTGAGCGGATTCCAACAGATCCTAGGAGAGGACCAGAAAGAGTACCCTCTCTACCAGTGATCCAGCCTAATAGGATTCCTGCTGCCCTTCTGTGCCTGGTTCAAGGCCTGACATCCACTTGTCAGCCAAGTTTCAGGTTGCAAGTACCCACGTGGGCCCATCACACTAGGAATTTGAACCATCACCCCCACCCCCAGGCCTCTAGAACCTTACCTGCCCTTTACCAGCCACTCACTAGATGCAGTCACTTTGCTTTCACCCACCTCCCTCGGAGGCTGGAATGCAGTTTAATATGAGACCAAACTCTTCGCTGTGCTAAAATCTCAGTGATATCAGACCATCCTCCTCACATTCTCTCTATACAACACAAACAACCCTCACACTCCCACCTCTCTCCCCTTTACTTGTTCACTCCATAAACATGTATTGAGTGTTTAATAATGTATTAGATACAGGGAACACGTGCTGGATGGGTAGCTTTGTAAAAACCAGAAAGATGCCCTACCCTCTTGGAGATTACATCCAGATAGGTTACACTGAAGAGTAAAAAGAGGATAGATTGCAGTCAGGGAGACTAGTTAGGAGCCTGCTGGAGCAGTCCAGGCAAGAGATAACGAGAACAGGAAGCTGAGAGCAGAGATGTGAAAATTATCAGAAAGCAAAACTGGCAGCACTTGATGACTGATTTGGATTTGGAAAGGCAAGAATACATGAAGGGAAGCAGGTAAAGAAAGACAAGCTCGGTTTTGAACATGTTGATTTGAAGGCACCCAAAGGAATCTAGATAGAGATAACAACAGGCCACTGAAAACAGGAACCTGAAGCTCTGAGGAAGGTGTGAAGCTAGAGATATGGATTTGGGGACACAAGCAGAATAGGTAGTAACCTAGACATGAAAATGGATCCAAGCATGTAAGTGGGAAGAGGTTTAGCATGGAACCCTGAGCAACACCAGCTCATAAGGGATGGATGGAGGGAAACCCCCAAGGAAGCAGGAAAAGAACAGAGAGAAATGTATGAAGAATCTGAGGAGAGCAGTAAAGTGAGAACCAGTGGACCGTGAGGGTCAGGCACAGTAGAGCGATCCATTAAAATAAAGACTGGAGGACTGGAGGGGCGCCTGGGTGGCTCAGTCAGTTAAGCAACTGACTCTTGATTTCAGCTCAGATCTTAGGGTTGTAAGATCTAGCCCCATATAGGGCTCCTCACTGAGCATGGAGCCTGCTCAAGATTCTCTCTCCCCCTCCCTCTGCCCCTCCCTTCACTCTCTCTCTCTCTCTCAAAAAAAAAAAAGAAAAAGAAAAAGAAAAAAGACTGGAAAGTGTCCACTGGGATCTGGCAGTTACAGAGTAAGTAGTACCTTTATTCTGAATACATCCAGGCAGGTGACTAGAACCAAGGACATTTTGCAGTACACTGAATGAGGAACGAGGGGAAAAGAAGCAGAGTCAAGTCTAATAGTTTCTGATATCTAGATGAGAACAGAGGGAGAAAAACAGAGAGTAACCCAAGAGGTCAAGAGAAGGCTGTTTTCCCTTCCCTTTTGTTTTGTTTCATGTCATTAAGGATGGGAGAGACTTGAACATGTTTACATGTTGTGGAGAATGAAGCAATAGAGAAGGGAGAGAATGACCCTGACCATGCTGTTATATCCAAAAAACACTCTCGGTGGGTAATGAGCTTTTTCTTTTAGTTATTTGTTCATTCATTATTTACTGCATGTCTACCACATGCATATAGCACTGAACTCGGCACTAGTTCCTACTTTTTTTGCTTTTTAATTAAGTAAGCTTATGAAGACACACATCAATGAATTCAGAGTCCTCCAAGACAAGGGCCATATATGTAATCCAAAGCAGATGTAAAGTGCAATTCAGAAGACATCACTGTGATCTTCGAAATGGCAGCTTTTAAAATACAGTCAAGTTGCAATTCTCTTTATGTATTTCGGCTCTTGGCTACTGAGGCACACGCTGGGAATTCTCTTCCTTCGGGTTAGGTTCGTTTCAGGGTCCTAAGCCGTACGACTCCAAGGCTTTGGGATTACAAACTGAAATTCTGATTTATTTCAAAGAGAAGAATTTATGCAATGGAAAACCAAATCCCCTGCTACTAAAAAGAAAACAACTGTGAATTAAGTTATTAACTTGCTATTTTTGCCTAAGGAGCTGAGAGAAATATATGGATTTGAGGGGTCTCATTTCAAATCTAATTGAAATCTTTTCGTAGCCTCTCAGGGAATAGAATTTGCACACTGTTAGAAAACGGCTAGTTTCCTTAAAACTGCTCATGTGACTTATTCCAAGAGAGACCCTGTTACCAGAGAAATCATTTTCATTCATAGGGCCACACAGGCAAATTAAAGAAAACAGACCTGATGCTCAAATCAATAAGCGCAGCATTTAGCTGTAGGCTATCTTACAAAGTAATATAGTAAATAAACTGCCTTTATAGGTGAAAAAATTTAGAGTCCCATTATGAATTGGAAAAACAGGAGATCTCCCATTCACTGAAATACCACAAAAGTTTCTTCTATGATTTGGGGTTGGGGGGAAAGGATAGGAGGAGGAACACACAATTTTTCATCTTCCTAATGTAGTTTCTATTTGCTCTATAAAGCTATCACAAAATTCATCAAGACAGAATTACGAAGGCAAGAAGTTATTAAAGAATGGAAAAATGGAAGGTCCTTGGCAAATGTCTGACTGTAAGGGGGATGCACATATATAAAACCCCAGTGACAAAATTAGGAAAAAAATTAAATTGGTATCAGGAAGTCATAGCCTCTTCTTAGAGGGGGTCAAGACATCCAGGATACACTTTCATCTTTGAGACTGGTATCACAGAAAGAAGCTACCGTATTTAGCCCAAAATTGCCCTTTGGTTGGTCCTTACAGGACATATTTGCTAGAAATTGATTATTGTGATCTTTTACTGGTAGTGAGTGCTTTAAAATAAGATTGATACTGTTAAACCAAGGCATGGCTGGATAATATTAGGATTCTAGACAGTTCTAAAAAGTTACTCTAACAAATTGTGGTCAAAAATAAAAATCCCAGCCAAGATATGCTAGGTATTTGAAAAACAGCAAAATTTCTTCATCTGTGTTTCTTAAGTTTGCCAACACAAAATTTGTTCATATCATTTTGATTCCAACATTTAAAAAATGTTCACATTTTTCTGGGAAGAAATTGATATTCCTTTTCAAGATACAATCATATCCAAGGTTTTAACCTGCATTTTTACTGGCTACTTGATGGGACTAGGAATCATTCAGTTTTTTTAACCCATCAACGGAAACGATTTTATAACAATTCCTATAATGGCACTAGGTGCCATGACCACTGGCTGGCCCAGCAATTTGTATGGTCACAACTGAAGTCAAGAGCGTGAACAAGTCTTTAGAAGAAACTGATTCCTGCTAGAAATAACACTGCAATTTTAGTTTCTTATTACTCGGAGAAAGCAATCTGTAATTCAAAAAGCACATTGAAGAGTGGCTGCCCCTACCAGTTTATCTGGTAACCAATTCAGGGGTTTACTGTAAGCCTGCAAGTCTCCTAGACACACTTCTGTGATGTCTGTAAACAAAAGTTCTATGAGAAAGAGGCAATTTAAAATTGAAACATATGGATTACCTTTGACTGAACAAGAATATTCCGTAACAGAATATCTTTTTTTTTCTTTTAAAGATTTTAATTATTTATGACAGAGAGAGCAAGAGAGGGAACACAAGCAGGAGGGAGATGGAGAGGGAGAAGCAGGCTCCCCGCTGGGCAGGGAGCCCAATATGGGGCTCGATCCCAGGACCCTGGGATCTTGACCTGAGGCAAAGGCAGACGCTTAAAGACTGAGCCATCCAAGCACATCAACCCCCACCCCGTAACAAAATATCTTTAAGTGACAAGACCAGTAGTACCTGAATGATCAAACAAGCAATCCCTAGGGGGTTTATTAGGAAACAATAATAAAGAGCCCCTCACAACTTCTTGTGCCCGATACGCTTTTCTGTTGGGAGTAAACGGGGTGATCAAGGTCATTACCCAACACCATCAGAAGCCTTGGTTAGTGTGTGTTTCTAAAGTATATGCAGAAGAGTTGCAAACGATGACAAACGATGACTTTCTAGATGTGCCAGTGGAACAGTACAGGCGTGGCAGAGAGTCCATGCCCCCTGACTGTGAAGCGCTTGGCTAGATGACACTTCCCAGGGCCCCCCCGTGGCTGGACAGCAACATGTGACTAAGTGGTCGCCAGTGGAATGTGAGCAGAAATGAAGAGTCCTGAGTCCTAAGCCTTGGGGAAACGTGCTGCTCCCATGCTCTTCTCTGCTGCCCCTCCAGGTAGGACAGTGACCTGAGCTGGAACATTCACAGGAGGACAATGTCCTGAGGCACACTGGAGATCCAGAAGGAACCTGGGCCCCTGATGACCCCAGGGAACAGAGCAAATGCTGACTTTAAAGGCTTTCCATAGAGCACCTTGATGGCTCAGTCAGTTAAGAATCTGATTTTGGCTCAAGTCCTGATCTCGGGGTCCTGGGATTGAGCCCCATATTGGGCTCCCACTTAGCGGGGAGTCTGTTTCTCCTTCTCCCTCCACCCCTCCCCCACTCCCTGCTATGTATGCACTCTCTTTCTCAAATAAATAAAGAAAATCTTAAAAAAATAAAATGGGTTTTCCATAGACTGTTATACGAGGGAAATGAAGTTCTATCTCCTTTCAGCCACTGCTGATTCTCTACAGCAACAGCTTGGCCTTACCTTAACCAATACAAGATGTTTATAGGAACTTGGAAACAAGAGTAAACAGCAAATGGCCAGTCCAGACAAAAAGAGAGAATCTACTGCATAGTCCCCAGATAACACTGTCCTGTAGCATGACATACATCATGAAACAAAAATAGTTTCCACATAAAAACATAACTGCTTTCTGTGTTTAAAAGAAATCTACACATTAGAGATAGATGGCAGTCAGAGGGACTTGATTAAGCAACATGAATTCTAAATTTTCCCAAATCTAAGAAAAATCTAAAAACCACAAGGATATACCAGCATTTCACTGAAAGGACAAGTCACAAAATCAAGGCAATTTCAAAACTGATTGAACTCCCTGTGGGGTACCTCTTCCGTCTGTTTGTCTGCTCCTCTCACAGCAGGCCCTGGCTTTACCCCAGGGGCGAAGGGCTGGGCCACAGAAGGAATGTAAGAAGGGACACGCGTGCAGAAATCCTCCTCCACTTCTCCTGGAAGCAGCAGCAAATCTGTTGGACACAAAATATTTCACTTGATCCTTTCACCAAGTTCACAATTGACCTAAATCACCTAAAAGCCTACAATAGGCGGAAGAACGAACACAAACGCTCAAGTAAAGTAGGTTCGTTTTGGACAATGCCTGTCCTCCTCATTTGGGGATTTACCCAAGAGATTCCCTTTTCCATTAAATAAAAGTCGTTGTTGCATTTATTTTTATCTTACTGTCTCAAGGTCCCATTACATCCAAAGGTCTGGGAGAAGGATCGTTTAGGCACTGACTTGATCATGGCTCTCACCCCCCCAACCCAATTTCTACCTCCGTAGGAAAATAAGGCAAGATGCTACCTTTGCCTCATCTTCCTATATTTTCCTGAGGGATGGAAAGAAAGGAAATGAAGTGCTGAATTCATCCTGTAACACTATGGCAATTAAAAATATATATATATATTATATATATAATATAATATTATATGTATGTAATACATATATATTTTATACATATAATATATATTATATGTGTGTAATACATATATTTTATACATATAATATATATTATATATTATTATATTATATTATTATATATAATATATATATTATATATACACACACACACACGTACACACACACAGTGATGCCAGAAGGAAAGGACTTTAACTTTCAGCAGAAAAATGAAGCACTCTGTCATATGCAGAATTCACAGTCTGATGTTCGATGCTACAAACAATAACTAGTTTCCAGCTTGTTTAGCACCATGACAAGAATTCAATAACCAGGGCGCCTGGGTGGCTCAGTGGGTTAATGCCTCTGCTTTCGGCTCAGGTCATGATCTCAGGGTCCTGGGATCGAGGCCCGCATCGGGCTCCCTGCTCGGCGGGGAGCCTGCTTCCCCCTCTCTCTCTCTGCCTGCCTCTCTGCCTCCTTGTGATCTCTCTCCCTCTGTGAAATAAATAAATAAATAATCTAAAAAAAAAAAAAAAAAAAAGAATTCAATAACCACTCTGGGTTTTCTGATCTTTCCATTGTAGGTGGATCTGTTGCCTTATTTTTGCATTTGTGACAGAACATGGGGCATCACCATCAGATCTTCCACAGCTTTCTTTAAGGGGGACAAAAATAAAGACAAACAGAAGCACAATAAGTTTCCTCGTCGATCCAAGCTTTCATAGGACCAGAAGGGCTGTGGGAGCTAGCCAGTAACTTGCAGCTGGCTCAGGACGAGGCTGCCTGCTACTCAATGATGATACTAATGAAGACACTAATTAAGTTCTCAGTGGAAGTGATTAATTAACAACAGGCGTGCCTTGGCTGTTGCCAGGGGCAGCATGTATAGGGAGATAATTAAGCAGGTATTGATATTCAAAAACTGAAACTTACTTGAAATATGTCTCTCACCACTGCAGATAACACCATCACAAAACACATTAATTAGAAAATTCTTAGGACTCCAGTGACAGACACAGTCAGCCTAGAAACTGAACCTGTGTGTGGGTAGGGGTATCGTGAAGAAGATACTTCTACTATGATTAATTACTGGACCCCTAAAATATGACCTAATTATTAGAAATAAAAAGGTAGTCAACACTTATATGAGCTGACGTTTTATAGGCATCAACTCAGCTCATCCTTCCAACGGCACCATTACTTCTGTTTCATAGGCAAGGGGTTCTAAGCAAGGAGAGAAATCTCATTCAAGGGGCCACAGCTAGAAAGTGTCAGAGCCAGGAAGTCTGTCAGCAGAGCCCATACTCTGCCCATGAAGTCACATCATGAACTTCTTCTTCTTCATTTTTTTAAGATTTTATTTTTATATATTTATTTGAGAGAGAGAGAGCATGAGAGGGGAGAGGTCAGAGGGAGAAGCAGACGCCCCCACTGAGCAGGGAGCCTGGTGCGGGACTGGAACCCCCAACTCCAGGATCAGGACCTGAGCCGAAAGCAGTTGCTTAACCAACTGAGCCACCCAGGTGCCCCCATGAACTTCTTTTAAACAAGCAATTTCATTACATTAGTTATTTAAGTTTATCAGATTATACAACCAAACTCAGATGTCACTACTATAGCATATTAGCACGGTTAGTCAGCAATAAGTACACTTAAACATTTTATACCCAGAGAAGCAATATTTTTAAACTTAATAAGGTTGATGGAGAGACTGGCTTTCTAATATGTCTATTCATGAGCTCCAAGCCACCTCTCTCATGGAGCTCCCTGGTATAACTGCCTAGGACTGATACAAGCGTGGTCAGGGGCCTGCCATCAACAAAGGCAAGAAGAGAAAACCTCTTCATGGGAAAACCTGTACCTCTGAGACAACTGGCTGAGAGTGCAAAACATCAGTTCAAATGTGACCCCACATCAATTCTGCTTTCAGAGCTATTTAAAATCTGACTGACAGGGGCGCCTGGGTGGCTCAGTGGGTTAAAGCCTCTGCCTTCGGCTCAGGTCATGATCTCAGGGTCCTGGGATCGAGCCCCGCATTGGGCTCTCTGCTCAGCAGGGAGCCTGCTTCCTCCTCTCTCTCTGCCTGCCGCTCTGCCTACTTGTGATCTCTCTCTGTGTCAAATAAATAAATAAATAAATAAAATCTTTTTAAAAAAAAAATCTGACTGACAATATTATGCAGCTAGGAGGACAACTCTCTAATTCCTATGCTGAAACTCTTTGCCTCCCTGGTATGTTTGCAGAGAAGGGAGGATTTTCCACAAAAATGGTTTCTTTCATAAAGATTTTACTGTTATGGAAATAATTCCCTCAAAACAATAAGATTGAGTTCCCCCCACACTTTAAATTCTTGTCATTTGTTTCTTCAGTGTAAAAGCAAAATGCACAAATGCATATTCACTGATGCCTAACACAGCACCTGACACATAGCAAATTCTCAACAAATCCTTGAGACGGGAAATGAATCCCCTGCATCTCACCTTCTAAACAGAACAGTAAGTATCAAGAGTCTACCTACCAATAAGACATTGTGGATGAAGTAAACTATATATAGTCCTTACCCTCGAACACTAAATTCTCTTACAGGGGTAAGATTTTCACATATACAATCAATCCGAGATCAAGAATAAAATTGAACAGCTTTAGCCCTAAAGAGGATAGATTTATAAAAGAGGGAAATGACTATGTACAGGAATAGTCTGGTAAGGCGTACTTTATGAAGAAGGCTACCTTATCTTTCAGTCATTTTAAAATCATGCATAGGTTTATTTATATACTCACATTCTCTCAGAGATAAAAATGATTATATTCATTGATGGGGGAGAGGGGATGAAATTTCTGAAGTTCTCTATAAAATTCTCCAAAACTGAAATGCTTTATTAAACTTAATCTGATCTTATTAATTGCTGTTTCTGAAACAACCAAAGGCCTTGCTTTCATCTTAACTAAATACCATTATTTTGGCCAATGTGCATCGCAGAGTCAAGCCATCTCTCAAAAGTGAATCTTCACATTAGATGGCAAGGCTAGTTGAAAACACTCCAATCTCTTCTTTCTCACTACATGATAAGAATTTCAACATTTGGGGCATCTGGGTGGCTCAGTTGTTAAGTGTCTGCCTTCCACTCAGGTCATGATCCCAGGGTCCTGGGATGGAGCCCTGCAGCGGGCTCCCTGTTCAGTGGGGAGCCTGCTTCTCCCTCTCCCACTCCCTCTGCTCATGCTCCCTCTCTCGCTGTGNGGCTGGGTGGCTCAGTTGTTAAGTGTCTGCCTTCCACTCAGGTCATGATCCCAGGGTACTGGGATGGAGCCCTGCAGCGGGCTCCCTGCTCAGTGGGGAGCCTGCTTCTCCCTCTCCCACTCCCTCTGCTCATGCTCCCTCTCTCGCTGTGTCTCTCTCTGTCAAATAAATAAATAAAATCTTAAAAAAAAAAAAAGAATTTCAAAATTTACAAACTATATGTTTATGCTGTTTGTCTTTCTGTACTAAGTCAATAATCACAAGTCAAAAGCTATAACCAGATAATCTAATATAATATTAAAAAGCAAGCAATCCACCTGACATTTCATAATTTGGATAACAATGTTTAATCTGCCTGGCATATTTATAAAAATTAACAAATCTGTTCCTTTGTTGCCATGTAGAAATGGCCAAAATTTTCTGAAATTTTGGGCACTCCCCAAGACCAAAAACAATATAGATAAGAACTGTTTTAGTAATAAGGCCTCTTCAGCACATAGTTTTCTGCTATGATAGTCCATCTCACTGGTTCTTGTTCTTAAAAATTTTTGAAGACCCCAAAGAGCTTTGTTTATGTGGGTTACATCGATCAATATTCATCATATTAGAAATTAAAACTGACAAATTTGCAATATTTACTGAATCATTGACAATACCATTATATATTAAAATAAATATTTTTATGAAAAATCCCCTTTCCAAAACAAAGAAAATAGTGAGGAAGAAATACTGTTTTACATTTTAAAAATTTTGTAAATGCCTTAGGAGAAAAAAAGCTAGGTTTTATATTTGCTTCTGCATTCAATTTTGGAATATGCTGTTTCAGTTGAAGTAAATGAAGAAAATCTAGTCTCACCCAGAAATGTACTTGGAAAAGAAAAGAGTACTTTAATAGTCTTTTTATATAATTGTGGATATTTTTCTTTGATGCTATACCAGATCTTGACAAATGATAAAGTTTTTAAAAATAGTTTCAATGTAATCTGAAACTATTTCAGTGAATTTTTCATACTGTTACATTAAAATTCATTGGTCTGTCTTACACAGTGAATAGATCTTCCTCCTATACATAATTTTGTAACATCATAAATTGGTCATTTGGAAAATACTGGTTCACTGTTTTATGTAGATCTTCCAAATGTTGACACATTTCATTATATAGTATAAAGATCACATTAGTTAACATCACCAATTTTATCAGAACAGTCATTAAATATTGGGAAGCTGTCAAGCTCACAGTAGTGGATACAAGTTTTCCAAAAGTGAGTTTTCACTTGATCCATTGCCAGTTTTATCATTGGCAATGAACATTACCAGTGTTTCTCTTGAAGAGACAGTCTTGCTTCATTCATTCTGAGAACTATAGTTTGTCTGTCAGTCATTCTTTTAAGTAAAAATGTTATTCCATGAACGTAAAGGGCAAAAAAAACCCCAAACAAACAAAAACACAAAAAAACTAGTTCAGCATACCATTCAATCACACAAGTGTTTTTCCATGAGACAACCAAGTATTTCAGAATGCCCCAGAAGTGCTTTGGGCATACTTATGATTTCAGCACAGAAAATATTTAAAAAGGTGTACTTAAGAATCAAGATTTAATAAAATTAATAATTTTTACCATTTCATCAACATTTTCAATGGAAAATAGCACTCATTTTATTTATTTATTTTTAAAGATTTTACTTATTTGTTTGAGAGAGAGTGAGAGAAAGGGCGGGAGAGAGGGCACCAGTGAGGGGAGGGGCAGAGGGAGAGGGAGAAACACACTCCCTGCTGAGCACAGAGCCCAAAATGGGACTCTATCGTAGGACCCTGATATCATGACCTGAGCTGAAGTCAGATGCTTAACTGACTGAGCCACCCAGCCGCCCCTCTAGCATTCATTTTAATTACAAATTCATGACAGTGTAGATTACGATGACTACTAGTACAGTTTTGCGCCACTACCTTGATTTGCACTCGGCTACCAGCATCTTTACCTACATTGCTTTTGTTACATCAGCACAAACATCAACACATTTGACCTCCAGACCTTGGGGTTTCCCTAGGAGTTCCTAGACCACATCTCTGGGGGTCTGCTGGTCTACCTAATACCAGTCTAACCCTCCCACCAATAACAATAGTAAAACTGGATAAGTTACCCCCCATCCCCAAAAATCAACTATTTAAAGGCATTGGTGAGCTACCAAGGGCAGCCCAGGACTTGAGCAGCCAAGATCCCAGAGAGATGGAAAATACCAAGAAGTGAGTCCAAGAGTCTAAGATACTTTTCAACTCATGGCATTTACTGATTTACAAGGAGAAACGGAGAAGCTGAAATGCAAAGATGAGAGAAGCTAAGAGACTGAGAAGCTTAGCAGAATTACCAACAGAATCACAGTGCTTTGAAGACAAAAATTAGTGTTCAGGGCCTTCAAGAAGGCAATGCTATGATCTACCTTGAAGGGTTATACCCCAAGTAAGCAAGAACTACAAGTAGAGCAGCCCCCACAAGGCCTTAAACCCAGTCCTAAAACAGCCCAACCCCAGATTGGATGAAGGTGACCTATTACTACTCTTAATTGCTAGCAAAATGTTGAAGAAAAGCTATGCTAGAAAAAGATAATATCATCCAGACCCTACATATTTTATATGCTATGTTCAGCCTTTAAACAAAAATTACCAGGTATACAAAGACATGAAATCAAAAGGAAAATGAATAATATAAATGGACCCACAGGAGATCCCAGATATTAGTATTATAAGACACGAACTTTAGGGACAGCTGGATAGCTCAGTCATTTAAGCATGTGCCTTTGGCTCAGGTCATGATCCCAGGGTCCTGGGATCAAGTCCTACATCGGGCTCTCTGCTCATTGGGGAGCCTGCCTCTCCCTCTGCCTGGTGCTTCCCCTGCTTGTTCTCTCTCTCTCTCTCTGGCAAATAAATAAATAAAATCTTTTTAAAAAGGGGAAAAAGACATGAACTTTAAAATAACTAATATATTCCCCCCAAAAAATACATTAAAAATGGAGACTTTCACCACAGAACTGAAATCTCTCAAAACAGATATTCCAAATGTCTTTTAAAAGCTAAAATAACTGAGGGGTACCTGGGTGGCTCAGTTGGTTAGATATCAGACTCTTGATTTCGGCTCAGGTCATGATCTCGGTGTCAAGAGATCAAGCCCCACTCAACAGGGAGTCTGCTTAGGATTCTCTCCCTCTCCATCTCCCCCTCCCGGCCCCCATTCTGTCTCTCAAAAAAAAAAAAAAAAAAAANGATGGCTGTAACAGAAGACAGACACAATTCAATTAAAAAAAGAATTAGTAAACCAGAACATAGTTGGTAGAAAATATTCTTTCTTAAAAATATTTTATTGATTTACTTGAGAGAGAGAGTGCATACAAGTGGTGGGGAGGGGCAGAGAGAGTGAAAGAGAGGCAGACTCCCAGCTGAGCAGAGAGCCTGATGTGGAGCTCTGTCTAGGGACCCTGAAATCATGACCTGAGCCGAAGGCAAATGATTAATCGACTAAGCCACCCAGGCACCCCAATTGTAGAAAATATTCTAACTGAAGCAAGAAAGGAAATTAAAAGGGATGGAAAATGCAGAAAAGAACATAAAAGATAGATATATGGGACATGGTGAAAAGGTCAAGGCACAAGTAATACGTGAAGAGACAAATGCTGAGAATTCCCCAATATGTATAAGAATCTCTACAAACCCCAAACAAAATAAATTCAAGTTAAATAATACCAAAGCATAGTGAAATTACTGGAAAAACAAAAGGGAAAATTAAAATTAGAAAGGAAGCCAAATAAGAGGGAAAATATATTATCTTTGAAGGAACAACAACCAGATTGACATCTGGTTTTCAACAATTAACACCAAAAAAGAACGGAATATCTTCTGTAAAATACTGAAAGAAAACAATTACAAACCTAGAATTCTGAACCAAGCAAAAATAGTGGGCAATGAAATGAGAGGGGGGAAAAGGCATAAAACTGGCAGGACAAGTAGAAAACAAAATTATAAGATACTAGGTTTAAAGCCAAATGTATCAACAACTACATTAAGTGTAAATGAACTAAATACTCTCAATAAAAGACAAAATTTTAGAATGTGTGTGTTTAGATGCATACGTATAAACCATATGCTTTCAAGGGACACACCTATTTTGAGAAAAAATGCACAATAAATAAAAATGGAAGTGCAAAAGGAGGAGAAAATAGGGAAGATGAAGGAAGACTTACTTCACTGGGTGGGGTTGGCATTTGACAGTGATAATAAATCATAGTCCTCTATCTTTAAGTATAGAAACAAAAGAGAAATATATAGAGAAGTCAGAAAGATGAGGATTAAAACATGAGTTTTACAACTAATAGAGCTGAATTTGAAAACAGCTTGTCTGGCAGTCACATTTGGGCTTCTTATGTATCAACCTTTCCTACAAGTCTAGACCTTGGGATCCCGCCTGACAGAAAGTCCACACAGCTGACACGGATCCATCCAGGTGTAAGAACTGCTTCACTTTGCTAGATAGAGCCCTTCAAGTTGGGCCTCAGAGAGTAATGCCTCCAGATGTCTGCCTAGAGATGGCTCCCAGCCTCAACTGCACAGGAGAATCACCCAAGAAGCTTTAAAAGGGACACACATCAGACCACTGAAAAAGAATCTCCAAAGGCAGGACCTAGGTATCTAATTTTTTATTTTTTAGGTGATTTTACTGTGTCCCTAAGGTTGAAAACCACTGAATAAGGTAAGCATGGGCCCCACCTGAAGTGTGTCTACTATAAGAAAGATGGCACACAGAGGAGAAGATATACATCTTCCAAACAGCATGAACCTAAAAGAAGAAACAAAGGGGCTAATGCAGTTTCTTTTCTCAATTTCTCTTAGTAGATAAAGTCTTACATTTCCCTTGGGGAGAAATAGGTGGAGGACTTGGAAAGAGCAGAATTATCTTCCCAGTTCTGTGCTCTTCACAGGATTGGAGTAGAAGTTTCCTTGTATAACTGTGAGGATCGGGCAATAAGTTTGCCCTTGTGGTTGATGTGGCTTTCAAGCTGGGCCTTCATAGATAGATAAATTTGCACATATAAAAATTGGAGGAACAGGAAAAAAAATTGGAGGAAGAGGGATAAGAAACATTTGGAAGGAAGGATTTTTCTCTCTCAATATTTTTAGTGATCTTCTGGGCAATGAAAGAATGATTTTTTTTTTTTAAGTAGACTCCACACCCAGTGTGGACCCCAACCCAGGGCTTGAACTCAAGACCCTGAGATCAAGACCTGAGCTGAAATCAAAATTTGGATTCTTAACCAACTAAGCCACCCAGGCAACCCTGAAAGAATGATTATTAACAGTACTAAGTATAAAGTAAACAAAATACTTAAATTATAAGTTGGCTGAAATACATCTTTCTGAGCTCAGGACCTTCAGCTACTCATCCTTTAGATCTCAGGATCTCAGTGAGCATTCTCTGATCCTGCAGACAAATCTGAGTTCCCCTGCCATATGTTCTCATGAGATCTAGAACAATTTCTAATCTTGTATTAGTGATTATTTGGTTAATGTCTGGTTAATGAATTCAATGAGGATGGAAGCTGGATCTGTTTATTCTTCATTAGATTCCAGGTTTCCATCATTGTTACTCCATGTCTGCTGAATAACTGTCCCAGGCCATTCACTAGCGGAAAAAGCTGCTCAAAGCTGCAGATAAGGAAAGAATTTTTTTAAAAAGAGGTGACTTGTGCCTTCATTAAAACTGGGAGTACCAGACAGCTTGAAAATGAAAATCAAATAAGGCTGCCAATCTTTGCACAGGGCTGAGTTGCCTGTTCTCACCCAACACAACCGGTCACAGCATAAGCACACCCACCACCAGTCAAGAGAGCTGTATAAGATGGTATGATTCTGAGAATAAGACCCCAAAAGACCCTCTTCAGTCAACTGCACTCAGTCAGAGCACAGGCTCAGCCAAGTGAGGGGAAAAAATAAAGATGACCAGAAGATTCTTCCTGCTCTAAGGTCTCAGCATAATAACTAATACCTATTCCAAATAATCATTTTTCTGATAAGAGTCTGGGGCATGACAGTAACCATAAGGTTAAATACCCTACCTTGAATTCAAAGGAGGAAAATGTGGTTAACTTGATGTCAAATAAACACAGGGCACCAAACTTCGTGGTAAATGCTACCCTCAGACAACTGCTCGATTCAGCTGCACTGGGCTGGCTCCTCTGAAAAACTGTCTCTGCCTGGGCCACCCAAATGATAAGCCAAATCCTGGGAAAGAATCATGCTCCTGAATCTTGGAGAATATTTATGAAAGCAAATACGGTGAACAAATAAAATCAGTGATAGAAAAACAATACGCGGCTCTCTTCCTTCTTGCCCTGGGCAAATCTGTTGCTTAAACAGTAACAACAGGATCTAATCAGTAAACCTCTCAGCTGCCAAAATTATACAAGCAACTTGCCTATTTAAAATGTCACATTTCCCCATCTGATATAAATATCTGCCGTCTGCTCACATTCCTGAAGTGTAATACAAATTAGGCCCAAACTAAAATTCACCTTGGCACAAACTAATTTTTTTTTCCTTTCAAATGACCAAGATCTTGCATTATAAAAATTGTGAAGCCCTGGTGGTCTTTTCAGGAATTGGAATAGATCACTGAAGCCTGGGTTGCTTTTCAGCCCGGGCCTGTCCACGTTATTTTACATGTGGGATGGGCTTGACTAGCTCATTCAAGTCCAGGGAGACCTGGTTCAACCTCAGCAACCTCTTCTACACAACTACAACACTGCCTGTTATCAAATTGCTGGAAAAATCGTAGTAGTGAGATGTTTTTATGCTGTTTTTTTTTAATTGAAGAAATAAATCTGGTAATAAAAAAACACAACTTGAAAAATGTTTAAAGAAAACAATGTGAAAATAATGGAAAAGGTAAAAAGGCTAATTTGAAAGACTGATATAACCATAATCAGATTTGTTGCCCATGTAGGTTTATGCCAGTATACAGACTTTCTCGCTAATGGCAGGGAGCAAAAAATGTAAGCCATGTAAAAATACCCAACCTGTACCTGTGCCTTCCTATAAAATTAAATTTATATTGCAGATGTAATACATGCAGACCAGAACCATTTGTCTCCAAGTGTCTTCCACAGACAACTATATCAGAATGCCCTGGGGTAGTGGTAAAAAATGCTATCACCAAAGACCTTCTAAATCAGACTCCCTCTTAGGAATAGGACCCAGGAATCTGCATTTTCAACATCTTATCTTCTCCCAAAATAGTGTGCTTGGTCTACAAACCCTGTTTCCTGGTAAGTCCTTAGCTATCCCTGCTGATCCAACTGGATCCCCTAAGCTGCTCACATAGAGAAATTGAGAGTTGCCTGGGGTTTTGAAGAGAACCTCTCCCTGGAGCATGTGATTCCTTTAGATCTCTGATCTCACTTGAACCAAGGAATTAAGGAAAAAATCCACGCAAACTCTAGCGGTTAATAGAGTGCATGAGAAACAATATCTTCAATGGAGTAATGTGATGTTTGGAAGCTAAATAAAAATGTTAACTGCTTCCAATTACGAAAGCCTCTCAAATACAGGCAACTAGAGAAGCTAGAGCCATCCCCAAACCAACGACACCCAGCACTGTCTCTTCTGTGTGATTATAAACAAATCACCTTCCCCAGTAATCACTGGCACCCATGTTTATGATTACCTAAAGACTGTAACCAACAATTCAACACCAGCAACCAAACCCCCAAGGAAAACAGACCCTTCTCTAACATTCAAAATCAACTTTGAGATAATCTTGCATATTAAATTAGGAATGAGAATTTTCAAAACAAACAACTCTAATTTTGAACATATTTCAAAGGTCTTTTGAGCAACAAAGGATACCTATGTTTATACAGTACTGTGAAGCAGGAAAGGAAAAAGGCCTCATCTGCATAAACATCACTGGACTAGCATTAAGCCTCTCCCAGCCCAGCTCAACTGGGAAAAGGCCCGAAGAAACATTTACAGTATATCTTTAGTCTTTAGTGTTTGGCTTATCTATGTAATAAACATTTATAAAAGTAAAGATTTTGATTTTATTTTTTATTTTATGATGAATTCTACTATTTTTATGATCAATTGCTATATTACATATCACTCAAAAATAACTCAATTTACAGGGCGCTTCTAAGATATAAGGGTTTGACTCAAATGGCGCTACTTGAGAAAATTATCCAAAATTCAACGATATGGAGGCATGTGGGGCGGGGCACCTTTATTTCATTTTAACCAACTAAGACACCCAGGCACCCTTTTTAATTTTTTTTTTAAAGATTTTATTTATTTATTTATTTATTTATTGAGAGAGAGAGAGAGAGAGAGAGAGAGAGAGAGGGGGAGAAGGTCAGAGGGACTTTATTTCATTTTAGACCAAAGACTTCACAACCTTCAACAGGCTTTGACCTTTTAGCTGAAATCTTTGCTACTAAAAAAGAAATTGCAGGACTATAGTTTTCCCTAAATCAGGGAAGGTGCAAGTAGGGCTTGCTAAAAAAAAAAAGAAAAGAAAAGAAAAGAAAAGAAAAAGTTGTCTAAAAGTCTTATTTGTAGTTTCTGGAAAGAAGTCAAGCAGTATAAAGAAGAAACAGAAAGCATACCCTTGCTCATTCGGGGCTGAGTCTCTTCATCCACATCCAAATCTTCTAAATCTAGGAAATTGTCTACCTAGAAAAGGATTAACATCATTGTTATGTATATTAACCTAATGAAAAACTTCAATTAAGAGTCAATGAATCCACTTTCACAGCATTCAAAGTGAGCAATTGAATCCACTTTTCTCATTAACTTTTGAGTCCAGCGAAAGGTCTTTGTGTTCACTGTGTTTTCCCAGAGACATCTGAAAGAAGCAGTAAATTTGGAAGTTGGCCTGGATTTTGTAGGCACCATAGTAAGATCTCTATACTGAAAGGGAAAGAACAGTCTGAGGAGTTTTTAAAAAGGGACTTTGTTCCCAGATTCTCTCCCAGGATATATACCACCACCTCGACAGTCCAAAACAGTGTCTCTGTTTTTTGTTTTAGTTTTATTGCTTTTGCTTCTCAAGCAAATGATGGTGGTGGGTCTGGCTATTACCATAATGGGCTTTTCACTCTACAGAGTCAGAGAGAAAAAACTAAAGAAAGCAAAAGAGAAAGGTTCATTTGAAACAAAATCATCCTGCCCCAGGTAAATCACAAGAGAGGTGAGCAGGGCCAAAAATCAAGTGTTCTCTCTTTCGAGCAAATAAAACCGAAAATTACTTCAAAGGTAAAAAGCAGAGCAAATGACCTTTACAGACACAATAGCAGCATTTCAATGAAAGACTATTCCACGTGGAATTGTGCTTTCCACAGCAAGCTGACAATGAGACATTTCATATTAACAAAATGGTAACATTTCAGACACGAACTAATTCATCTCAGGTCAATATCAAAGAGTGTAAATAAGAAAATGATTTCACCACTGGCACAAAGGAGACCTAGAAGAGTAAAGGCATAATGTCGAAATGCCTTTTACACTCATGATCTAAAACGTGTTCATAACAAAATACCATAAAATTACGAATTTAGATCTCATAAGTGGAATTCAAAATATAGCCTGGGTCTTTCTTCCCCTACTTCTACACCCCAGACCATGGCTTACATATAAATTAAAAATGGTAGCTTCCACTGCTTGAACGTACATAACTGCAGCTCTTTCCTGGCGTCCAAGTGACAGCAAAAATTTATCTTCCCCATGACGGTTTTAGTGCTAAAACTGTTATATTGTCATTTCTCTTGATGGTGTATGTTCAGGGTGACTGGAGTCATGTTTCTCTACTGAAGCACCCATTCCATTTGCTAAGCTTTAAGGAAGAAAGATCTGGAATCCAGCCAACCAAGCATAGTTTAAGATATTTAAACACCAATTAAAAAAAAAAATATATATATATATATATATACACATGGACAAAATCTGCTGAATTCTCCAATTTTGTATGAGAAACAGAAAATGGGTCCTTTGGGATTTTTTGTTTTGTTTTTACTTTTTCGTATTTTTTTGCCATGGAAGAAAACTGAATCATGCCTTACCTTCACCTTTCCCGCCCGATTCAGATCACCTTGAAAGGAACTGCCAACTCTTTGGCCTTCATCTAACACTATCTGAAAAAAACACTGAGGACATCTTGATGAGAAAATGAAACAACCAAAAATAAAGGAGCTGATCTTGTAGCCCTTCAGGCAATAAAACTCCCCTTCCGGTTTTTGTTAATTAGCTATGCATGATGGACCAGATCCACTAAGCCATAGTAGTGGTCAGGGAATAGTTTTCAGGAGGTCTGACTTCTACTTGTGCCTCTAGACTCATCTACAGAATAACCTAGAGTAAATTACTTAACCTCAGTTTTCTCATGTGTAAAATAGGAACACTCCCCACCTCATTACCCCACCTCCCAATCCATCCCAATGAACCTCTCAAGGACAAACCTGAGAACGCTAATACAACATATCATTGAACAATTCTTTGCTTCTCCACATGCTGGTTAAAGACTCAATAGAAAATATAATTCCAATTGCCAGTGATTGCCAGTAGAAAGTGAATTCTCTAGGGGGAAAAAGTTCTGACAATGCCTGAGTGGCTCAGTCGGTTAAACATCTGTCTTCGGCTCAGGTCATGATCCCAGGGTCCTGGGTTCGAGCCCTGCATCAGGCTCCCCGCTCAGCGGAGATCCTGCTTCTCCCTCTCCCTCTGCTGCTCCCCCTACTTATGCTTTCTCTCTCTCTCTCTGTCAAATAAATAAATAAAATCTTAAAACAAACAAACAAACAAACAAAAGTTCTACTCCCATAATCATCTCATTGGATGTAAGTTCGGGAATTAAAGAACTGTAGGCCTCTGCCTATATAAACACTTTTCTAACACAGAGACTTTTGTTCCCTCATATGAAACCACAAGCTCATATACAATTTTGTCCACAATAACACAAGGAAGACATGAGGAGCTAGAAAGTAGAAACTCAAATGTTGTAAAAAGTACAGCAGCTTCCATTAGGGCTCCTTGAGAGTTAAAAATCATAGCTAAGGATAATATGAACATTGTCTATTAAATCTTAAAGATTAGGAAGAGAGCATCAAATATTTAATGACTAAATCTTATAAAAAATAACAGATTTGACTTTAAGAGATGAATCCAGAGCAGATAAAAGAAACTCCCATTTCACATAGAGAATTATAAAAAGGAATTCTTTCATCCCAAATAGAGGACAAGCTAAAATCTGTAAATAATTACAAGAATTTTTAGATGACAGTTCCTTAAAGAAACTTAAAAACTTGGGGCTACAGGGCGCCTGGGTGGCTCAGTGGATTAAAGCCTCTGCCTTCAGCTCAGGTCATGATCTCATGGTCCTGGGATCCAGCCCTACATCAGGCTCCCTGCTCCACAGGAAACCTGCTTCCTCCTCTCTCTCTGCCTGCCTCTTAGCCTGCTTGTGATCTTTCTCTCTGTGTCAAATAAATAAATAAAAAATCTTAAAAAACAAAAAAAAAACTTGGGGCTAACCAAGTTACCATCATAAACACTGGTTGCTGAAATCATGAAATGAAATGATGATTTTTGAGGTGCCTGGGTGGCTCAGTCAGTTAAGTGACTCTTGGTTTTAGTTCAGGTCATGGTCTCATGGGTCCTGGGACTGGGCTCCACATTGGGCTCTGCACTCAGTAGGGCGACTGTATGAGATTCTCTCCCTCTGCCCGTCCCCCAACCCTCACATTCACACACTCTCTCAAATAAATAAATAAATCTTAAAAAAAAGAATGAAAAAGAAATGTAATGATGATTGTTAATAAAGTTTCCCAACGGCACTCCTTCTAGAATTAAGAGTCTGAGTTACTGACCCAATAGCTGTCCAATGTTTCTTATGTTTTTAGTTTCTTTCTCTTTTTAATTCATAAAGAATGCTCTTTTTCCTGTTTCTATAAATGTGCTATGATATTACCTGTTCCTCTTCTGAACATTGTGATGAAGTATGAGAAAAGACGGCTTTATTTCTAAGATGATGATCATTTGGTTCATTTTCACGAGCAAATTTTACTGAAGGAAATATGTTTTCTGAAGAATCAGTTCCAAATGCTCCTCTTTTGGCCACATTATCTTCTGAAATGATAAGGATAAGCTACATATTAGAAAACATACACCACACCCAGTCTAGCTTATTTTGCATTTCCTGAGAGTCTTTCTTCCAAACAACAACAAATGCTCTTCAAACTCTACAAGCGGAATGCTTGAGATACCGAGTACTCTGAACTTTTTAATTTTTTTTTTTTTTTTTTTTT